>JBAGKK010514144.1:0-32864 GCA_037177015.1 Euceroptres primus
AAAAATGCGAAATCCCAATTCGCACTAGTGTGGTATATACGTATGCGCAGATGGAGTGTGGTCTTTGCGGGTTAATATTCCTCTGGCCTTGTACGCATTAAACAATTATTTCAGTTAAGTCTTAAAAATATGAGAGAAATTCAAATTGTGAAAAAATAAAAAAGGGCCTAGCCGGATCAGCATGCGAAAAGTGCCCCCAGCACTTATCAGGCTCAAATTGATGTCATATGTTGGTAACTCAAAGATATGAAACTCCTCCAAATCTTGACCTTAAAATTGCATTTTTGGGAGTTGTGGAGGAGGAAAATAAAATCAAGTGGTTTTTTTTCTAAAACAGCAGAACCGATTTTGATGAAGAGAATATATGTTATGAAGATCAATGAGAGTATTTTAAGGAAAATTTTTTAAAAATTCTGACAAGAAATACTGCTAGGAAAAAATTTTTAATTTTCCAAAAAAAAATTCTGCAGTTATGTTTTAGAGTATCATCTTCATTTTTTATGCAAAAACATCCTTACATTGTCCACTTCAACACATTTTTTTTCCTTAATCGGTAAGAGTGGTGCGTCATGGTTCAAAAAATTTTTTAAATTTCAAAATTTGTTTTCACCTGTTTTTTTTAGCAAAAAATTATTCAACTTTTTGACAATTTTTCTATAAAATTTCACCATTGGTATTTACTAGGATAACTCGTTTTGCCACTTTTTTCAAGAGCGAAATTTAATACCCGTCAAAAATGCCCCCCCCCCCACATAAACATTACAGATATAAATTTTTTTCCAAATCGAATAATATCTTCTGTGAGAATTTTTGCCTCAAAGTTTAGAAATTTCAACTGAAAACACCAAAATTGTCATTAGTTTTAGTTCGGTTAAAGCGGCCATATTTTTGGGTTAGGAGATGTCACTTGCGATGAAAACTGACATTCAAGCCTCAAAATTCTAGTTATATACCCCTGGGGGGCAGGAATGCCTCCTCTAGGGCCGGGAAAGGGAGCAAATTCAGTTCAATTAAGCGGTTTTGTAGCCCTTTCCGTCCTCGTCTTTTCCTTCGTCTGGTGGCTCGTAGCGGGAGCGGAGCATTGTTTCGTTGCACCGTGACCCCCCCCCCCAACCGTCCACCTCTATAGCGTCCACCTTAGCAGCGCCCCCCAACAAAGAAAGTTGTTCTTCTTTGCTGCCTAGAAGTTTGGCGGCAAATTGGCTTAGCGTCCCAAAGTAACAGGGAGCCAGCTTTTTCTTCTGTAGCTCGACAATTGCAATCAAGCTAGATGTTATTTGAGATAAAGCATCTATTCCAACAGTAACATATAACAGAATAATTCAACTAATCACCCGCTGCCATAATGAATACATTAGCATAAAGAAAGTTTTAATCAGTAAAACAATAGTTCAAAGAACAAAGGATGATCAATTGACATATTTTACAGTGCAGACCACAAAACTTTTCGACATAGCCTTCTGAAAATGTGCTGACTTTTCTGCATGTACTTGTCCCAAGGACAAAAATGTTCCTGTTCTCGAGCACCAGTTTCTTCTTGATCAGAGAGGTCCAAGAATTGGTCGCATCGAGTCAGTTGATTTACCTGTAACAAAAAATTGATTAAAAGGACTGAACGTACATGTAAGAGACTTAGACTTGAGAGTTCCCTTTCTAAGTCATCTGATTCAAATACTTCCTTACATTCGTTTCAAAATGACAGACAACACTTCGGTGATGATGACGGAGGCGTTGAGGACAAGTTCTGCTAAGGATGAGGTATTCAGTATATTTATCACCCAAAGGTTGAGATATTCAGTATATTTACCAAAGCCGAGGACAGCTCTGCTAAGGATGAGGTATTCAGTATATTTACCAAACCCAGAGACAGAACATCTAAGCCCAAACTAGACTTGACTAAAACTGTTGTGATTGCTCAGAGATACAATGTAACCGAGAGGGCTGCGGCACGTATAACATCAACTGTGCTTCACGCAGCTTTAAAGGCTGGAATTATATCTTCTGAGCAATCTAGCGACATAACATCTGCTTTGATTGTGGACAAAATAAAAATAAGGCGTGAGAAACTTAAAGTTGCTCGGAATTTAAAACAACGTTTTACAGATGATGATCCAAATAAAAGCCTATATTTTGATGGTCAAAAGGATGAGACTAAAACTCACACAGGCATTGTTAGAGAAGAGCACTCATCACTTGTGTCTTGACCTAACTCACAATACGTTGGTCACGACACACCATTCTCTGGCTCTGCACATGATGAGACCACGATTATTTTTTAATACATCATGAGTCAACTCAAAGGTGGCCTCGATGAGGTTAATGTTCTTAGTTGTGACGGAACGAACACCAATACTGGTTGGAAGAGCGATATTCTTCGAAAATTAAAGGAATTAACAGGAAAACCTTTGCAATGGGTTGTTTGCCTTTTGCATTTTAACGAACTGCCGTTCCGAGCTCTCTTTACGCATATTGACGGCACTACATCAAGCCCCCATTCTTACACAGGTGCCATAGGTTCAGAACTACCTAACTGTGAAAAGCTTCCAGTGGTGTCATTTACAACAATAAAATGTGACTTACATTATCACAGTCCAGAAGAGCTCAGAAAACTCAGTAAGGACCTGAGGTCCTTATATCCTTATATCCCAATGTCCAGATATCTCAGGCCATTGACTCCGGAACATGTCCGAAAGGGTTTGCCTCCATGATCGCTGGCAAACTGAACAAAGCTCGCTGGTTGACCAGTGCAAACAGAATTCGTAGATTATACATTGCAACTAAGAAACCAACCAAGAAATTCATAGAAATAGAAATTCATACTTACAGTCTATGAGGTGATGCAATACAGGGTCAGGACACAGTCTTCCATTGCTGATGGTCATCAGGAAATACCAGACTGTAGTTCATTCATTCAGACGAATGAGTTATTCGTACTCCCAGAAAATGTTCTTCTCACCTTTTATGACGGACCGTCAAGATGAACTAAATAAGATTCATAGTGCTCGAGAAGACGAGGAAGGAAATCTTTATCACTCAATTCGAAATAATATCGTTCACAGACTGAATTTTGGGGCCAATAATTACACAGAAATGATTCTTTTGGAAAGCACTAATGTTTCTATTACCGTACCACCAGTTCTAAGGACGGTATTAAACAAAGAGCTCATTGACAAACCTTCAATGATAGCACTGTGCCAGAATAATCCCTCATCGTATTTCTGTACCACACGGTCGTAGTAGAACGGACAGTCAAGTTGGTCACTAAAGCAGCCTCCCGAGTATGCAGCAGTGAAGCTAGGGATGGCATCATAAGATAAACCTTACTTTCTAGACACTCTCTGCCAAAATTTTAATCAAAATCTCAATTTGTGACAATTTTTACCGACAGTGACGATTAAGGTTAGTTAAGCCGGTTCTACATATGGTTGGTCGGTTGGGTAGGGCTGGCGGAGGAGGCCTAGGTGCAGCCACCTTCACGTGGTGGACTCTGGGTCGCTTGGCAAGCATCGCTGGACAAATGAGCGAGGAGCTGCACAATCGCTTAATTGTACTGAATTTGCCCCCTTTTCCGGCCCCAGAGGAGGCATCCCTGGCCCCCCAAGGGCGTATAACTGACGTTTTAAGGCCATGTGGGCGGGCCACTTTTGCCGGGTATTACATTTCACTCCGAAAAAAAAGTGGCAAAACAAGGTACCCTAGTATTTACAATATATACTACATTGTGTATTAAAATTGATTAAGTCGTTTTCGAGAAAAATTATATTTTTATTTTAATTTCCCCCAACATAACTCCTCAAAAAATTTATTTCAAGGTCAATGTTTTAAGTAATTTTATGTCACATTGGCACCAATTTCTAAAAATAATTTGGGTCAGATGCGGGCACATCTTGTACATGACTGTCTCCTAAGCCATATTCGCTTCTTATTTTCCACGGATAGTCCAGGCATTGCGTCGGCAAAAATTCCCGAATAATTGACTAATGGAATTTTTTGCATAATTCGCTTCATTGGGTGGTCCTTATTGATACCCTACGTAGAGACGTGTAGTCGTCCAATCTACTTTTCAGTGCGAATTGGTACCTTTTTGGCCACGTATGGAATATTGGATTTTTCAAAATTAAGATTAACTCAAGAAGAAATATAAGCTTCTAAGCTGTCTTCGAATGTAGGATTTCTCGAAACCAAAATCATTAAGCTGGTTTTGAAATTAAATCCATCTGAAATAACGCGGATCTCCGATCAAATTTAAAATTCGATTCGACATGTTGAATTTCATTTCAAAACCAACTGAATTATTTTAGTTTCGAGAAATCCTACATTCAGACACAGCTTAGAAGCTTATATTTCTTCTTGAGATAAACTTAGTTTCGAAAAATTCAATATTCCAAGTGTGGCCAAAAAGGTACCAATTTGTATCGAAAATTCACCTATAACCCTAAGTTTTCAAAATCAGGTCAGTTGCCAAACCCGGTTGTTTTTTTGGAAAAAGGTACCAAAACTCACGTTTGCGTGGACGGACCAACCGCATTATTTTTTTACTAAAATGTTAAAACATGATAAAGGAAGTGGACAAAATTCTGAGAAAACCAAAAAGAAACAAACCTTCTATCTTTGATAGGTTTCGAGCTGTGTTCATTTGAAAAAAACCGAATTTTTGTCGATTTTCAGCGAAAATTCACTACTTTTTAAAAACACGTGTGTACCTTAAAAGCCGTTAACTTTACGAAGAAGTGTTCTACATACGAGTAAAAGTAGATTTAATTTGCAGTAATTTCACCGAAAAACAGTGTTTCATGTCTTCTTTACTTCTATTTCGAATGAAAATTCAATGACTGCCTTCTTTCACAATTCGTCTAATATGATGCATAAACTCAAACCTTTGAGCCTAATGAGAATCGAGAATTAGGTGTGATCATGAAGCGAATCGATTGAAAGTGTGCGCTACTTGTTGCATGAAACTTAATTTCGGCAAGAACAAATCTGAATTCAATATCACCGATAGAATTGAGAAGCTTATAAAAAAATTCACCAATCTGAATAAAGGGAGGAGGTACTGCTGCAAAAAAAGCAAGATATCTAGTGTCCACAGATTAATATTGTTGTGCATCGTGCCAGAAATCAAAGAGACTTATGACAATGTTAAGCTTCCGTTCGAGCTTACGGATGTCAATAGCATTCCTTTCAAGTTTCTCTCTGATTTTAAATTATTGTTAATGGTTAATGGACAGCAGACGGCGACATCCATGTACCCGTGCCCATATTGTTTCATCTCATTAATAGACTTGAAGAATCTTGAGAAAGAAAACGTTACAGCACAATGTGAAACAGAAGACTGCAACGAGGATTTCTCAGAAGCTAGTGTCGGTGATCAGATTTTCGAGCTCAAGGCGTACAAAGATTTGCGAGAAGATTACCAGAAATTTTCTTCCCTAGGGAGTAAGAAATAAAATGAAAAAAAATGTCACAGCACGGTGAATCCTCCGCTCTTCACTGAAGATGATAACGTCCAAAAATGTGTGGTTCCCGAGCTGCACATTTTACAAGGATTTATGAACCATATATTTTGGGATGGATAAGTTCCTCTGGTTTGAGAAGAGAAGGCGCTACTCTGGACAATTAAACTGAAGTTGATGCAAAAACTTACCATGGGAAAATTTTCGAGGGTAGTGCGTGCAGAACGTTGGTAAAGCATGCAGATCAATTTAATTTACCAAGAGATTTACCAAGATGTTGGAATCCTGGCGCTGGTTTCATTCATTGCAGCTATAAAAGCAATGGACAAGATTGTGACATGTTGCTTTTCTACAAAAGATGTCGGACCTAACTTGAAAAAGCATATGTGTAAGCTTGCCAAGGCATTTGAGAGTACAGGAGTGCACGACAAATGTAACAGTTGCATACGTTGCCTCTAGTTTGTACTGTTAGAATCATGTCTTCATAGATCGGCATAGTTAGTAGAGGTCTGGTGAAAATATTCTTTTCTCGATCGAAAAGAGCTCGCCGGCAAGAGGTGCATATTCTTAATGGAAACTTTGAATCAGTTGAACAAAAATTTGGATTGATGAATTTTTTCATGAGCTTCTCAATTCTATCGGTGATATTGAATTCAGATTTGTTCTTGCCGAACTTAAGTTTCATGCAACAAGCAGCGCACACTTTCAATCGATTCGCTTCGTGATCACACATAATTCTCGATTTTCATTAGGCTCAAAGGCTTGAGTTTATGCATCATATTAGACGAAATGTGAAAGAAGGCGGTCATTGAATTTTCATTCGAACCCGTATACCTAGAACCAAAATATGTTCATTTTATAAAGTATTCAAATAAATAATTACAGATTTTCACGATAAACAAAAGATTCCTTCATTATAAATCATTTACAACTAACAGGACTGGATAAATTCATTATAAACCGATTTGCATCGAACTATACTTGGTAAAAATTAAGTGATAATATGCAATATTTTGATATTTTTGACTTTTTCTTAAACATTGAGCTATTTTTCTTAATTTAGCAGATAAGATTTCAAGCTCAACGGATTTTAAACCTGTCTAAAATTCAAGCCCACCGCGTCTATAGCATCCTTTTTACTTTTTAATGGACGATTTACTGTACATGTTCCTGCTTAGGTTTCTCTACATGACCCTTATACAGTAAAAGAAATCAAATTTTCCCACGGAAAGGATCCTGTATGGCAATCAGTGCAGGAAGCTTTAGGGATCCCGAGTGTTTAATGTTTTTTTAGAAATCCGTAGATGTGAGTTCATGTACAGGAAACTGTAAAGGATCCCCCACTCAGTTTCCTTCATATAAGAATGATTCTTATACAGGCTTATGCAAATTCCTGTACATTATAGTGTACACGAAAATCCAGAAAAATTAATTCACTAGGGTTTGCTTACGGTTTGGTTCCCTCACTAGTGAGTTGGAAATTCGAGGAAATAAAAGGAGGGAACCTATTATTATACTTAAATTCATAAGAATGATCTTTCCTATGAATCCTATAACCAAATGGGATCTTTTACAGTTTATCACAGGAGCACCTGCATTGAAAATATTATTTATATTAAGGAAACGGTGCGGGATACTTCACAGATTGTCACATGGGAGCCTGCATACGAATCATTCTTATGAAGGGAACCGAGCTGGGGATCGTTTACAGTTTCCTGTACATGAAATCACATCTAGGGATTTCTAAAAGACAAACACTTAGGACCTCTGAAGATTTCTACACTGGTTCTTATATAGGATCCTTTATGGGGAGAAAATTTTACCTCTTTTACTGTATTAGGAACATATACAGGAACCTCTACTGTAAGAGTAGTACATGTTCCTAACGTAGGATCCCAACCAGGATCCTTCCAGAATCCTTACATAGGATCCTTCCAGGATCCTTGTATAGGACCATACATGTGTCAAATGTCCAATCCTACGTAGGGTCCTGAACAGGAACTTACTCATCGTTGACTTGTTCTTCTTTTTATTCACAGTCCAAAGGCTTACAAAGTTAAAGTTGCCCTACTTTAGCTGTCGCTGCACACCTTCGACCCTCCTTGATTCTCAGATCAGAGACGCGGTAAGTGTCTCCTGGCAGGATCTTAGTAATAACTAGGAGATGTCTGACATTTTTCTAGAATTTTCTGGGTTCTCCGGCTTGCACTGGTGCTGATTCCATGAATACTATATCTCGGACGTCGGAATTAACTCCTTGAAGTCTGTGTGAGGGTTGGTATATTTAGTGTCGTCATCTACTCGAACGGTCTCTTTCCAGTGGTTTTATTCACGGATTCATTCAAATTTCTTTGAATTTCTCTGAGCTTTGTGTGCCAGATACGATCTTCTGGATCGTTTAGACTCGTCAGGATGACAGGTTTCAGGGTTTTATTTAGATGCTCGATTTGCCCGCTTACTTGCGGGAGTCTCGGAGAATTGAGTGTGTGACGTATTCCGTGTTTGTCACAAAAGTCTTGGAATTTTTTTGTGGTAAAGCAGGATCCACGGTCAACGGTTCTGCTGATCTCATATACGGGAATTTGATATATTTTCCTTTTCATAGCAGCATCGCGGCTAAACCCAGTAAACTTGCGCCAGTGTGGAGTTCCGTTTCGCTTTTCGGGTTATACTCTAGTAAAATCTGTTGACTTGCCATTGTGCTTCTAAATTCATTAAACACGTTGTTTTATGTTTCGCTCCATACGAAAGGAGTCTTTTCCTTTAGTAAGTTATAAGGAGGTACAGCTTTTTCGGCGAATCTAGGTATAAACCTACGAAAGAAACCAACCAAGCCGAGAAATCTTCGCAACGTTTGTACATTTTCAGGTACTGAAAACCATAGTATAGCATCGACTTCAGCTTTACCGGGTTCAATACCTTTATCAGAAACTTCGAAACCTAGATAATGGACCTTATTCTTCTTAAACTCACATTTTGACAATTCAATCGTTAAGCCTGCATCTTTTAAAACTTCAAGGAGTAGTACTAAACGCTCATTTAAATCAGGCCAGACCTTGCCGGGAATCAGTATATCATCTAAGTAATAAAGTACGACTTTATCTCTCAGTGACCCTAAAATTTTGTGCATTAATTTGGAGGAATAGAAGGGCGCGTTTATTAGACCGAATGTCGCGCGCGTCAACTACTCTGCTTCATCTGGCGTGATGTACGCAGTTTTCTCCCTATCTTTCTCTGCGAGGGGTAGGCTTCAGATAACTGTGCGCAAGATCTAATGCAATAAATAGGTTACTGTCCGCTGGCATCGCAAAATGATCGTCTATTTCTGGTAAGGGAAAGTTCATACGTTCGGTTTGTTTATTAAGTTTACGGTAATCTATCGAAAGACTTTTTTCACCTATTTTCTTTGTTGTTACTAGGATCAGACTAGCGTAAGAGGATGACGTGTTCTCTATTATTCCTACTTCTCAATATTCCGAAAACATCTTTGAAATCAGTGTACGATCTCTTGCACTACACTTATTCGCTTTGCTAAAAGATGGTTCGCTTCCGGGTTTTACTTTAATTTTCATACTTATCTGATTAATATAGCCTAATTCTTGGAGGCTTTTCTATAATCGTTTAATACATTCACTAAATCTACTTTTTTCAGGTCACGTGATTCCCACGTCAAGTTCCTTCAGCGCTGCTGACTCTTGTTCCTTCAATTGGTCGGTGCTCTTCATTCGAGAAGTATTTCCGCAGCCAGTTTTTGTATTCTTAGGGATAATCTCCTCCTTATCACTGAAATTCAGCACTGGGTGTGCAGCACTTCGTTGCTGCACACCGAAATCAAGTTCATCGAACGTGGTGGCAATCTAACCGTTTCAGTTGTGTCCAATTTTCGTGGAAATACGGGGATCATTTTTGCCCTTTCGAAATATAATTGATTATTAACTTTGGCGTAGTCGATGAATGGACCGTCAGTCTACGTGCGTCCCACCAACACGTAAAACCCTTGGTAGTCATCCAGAACTACTCTCTTCGAAATATCGCGCTTTTCGACATTGTCTACGCTCACACTCGTATTTATTGAGTCTTCTAAGATAACTTTAAATTCTTGAGGACCCAAACTTCGCAATTCGGTTTTTAGTGGTAAAATCTTAAAATTTTCTCCTTTCACTTTTGATCTCGTTATAGTGCAGTCGGAACTGCCCTGGATCAATTTGAGCGTTAAGCGTAATTCCGTTGACTTTCACATCTTTGATGTATTTTCCAACCGCGTGTTGATCATCAGTGTTTATAATATTCACTCCGCCTGTGTTGACATTGTTTTGCGAAGGACAATGCCTTTGAGCAGGGTAGGCGAACGTTAGTTCTCGACGCTTCCCCTGGCTCCTTGTTCTTCCTCTTTTCTGAGTGCTTCAACGTGAGTTCTCCTCTGCACGTTTTCCCGTCTCGCTCGCTCACACCAAAGGTGGCACTTGTATTCACCACGATCGTTTTCTAAGGGTGGTCGAAGATCCGGATTCTTTCCGTCTGCTTCTTTTTTTGAACTTTCCGATGGTCGGTGGTCTGATATTAGATCCTGATTCGTTATTTTTATCAGAGGAAGTATTCAATTCTTTACGATTCCGTATACGTTTGGTTCTTTGTTCGTCGAGTCGCTCGTGTTTTATTAGTTCATGAAAAAAATCATCGAGAACACAGACCTACAAGCACTTGTTCCTTAGTTTCAGCGACATCCAAATTAACGTCATGGCATAATTTCACCTTCGCGTGAAAATAAGAGTTGATGGATTCGTCCTTCGCTTGGACGCGTTCTGACATCTGTTTCCATTTCATGAAAGTACTGTCCTCCGTGATTAAAATCCTTTAAACGCTTTTTCGAACTCATTCTATGTTTTCAATTGTGTAATTCTCACTCTGAGTCATTCACGGGCACCGCCTGTCAAGTGATTTCGAACTGTCTTTAACGCGAAAGTTTTGGCCACTGATGCAGATCTCGCGTGCTTTTCATTCGATTTGACCATTCCACCGCTTTTGCACTGGTACGCTCACCGTCGAAATTATCGATATCCTTGATTAAATTCGGCATTATATGATACCTCGTTGTTAGGGCTTCATTTTCCTTTGCCGTCGCATTTTTTATGTTCATCGAAAGTCCGTTAAACATTCTTTTGAACCTTGCATCCCGACGACGATTTTCCACTATTATCAGTCGTATCGTACTTTGAAGCGAGTTCTCGCCGTCTTCCGTCATCCTGTCCCTGCTTCCATAAAAATAGTGACTATCGTTCTGACTACCAGGGGAGAAACTTTCCTGCTTGAGTCGGGAGATGGAAAGCCACTGTCTGGCGTAACCGACGTGCAACGTAATTCACACGTTTTAACCTTTTTAAACTTTAAATATTGTGTAAAACACATTAGATTCCGCCGTAAAACGACGTGAATACTACTTCTAAAATATTAGTCCGTAAAATTCCTAAAGTTCTAATGAGGGATTTAGTTCATTAACCACACTCATGTTCCGGAAAGTTAGTTTATCATAAAATCAATAGAAGGGTAAATTATAAAAGGGTTAACTTGTACTTATTTTTTTGTACGGATTTAAATAACTAAAGGCTTTCAGTACTCAACTAATGCTCATAAATCACTCGAAAATGAAAGATTCGCTCGGTACTCTCAAATTTCGTTTTGTCTCGCTCAAATGCTCGAATTCAACTACTGCTCGTCATGCTACGGTATGCTTCCTTTCTTAAAACTCTCGCACTATTTGTTATTTTGAATTTTAAGTATTTTAATTAATTAACTGAATATCTGACTGTCGGGTGGAGGCACCAATTGTCAAAGTAGAATGTCTTGCGGGTTTCGATGATAAATGTTTTTTTATTTTCATGATTTGGTATGTACCCTCAATACTTATGTTTCATATACAGGCTTATTTGAGAATTATGTATGATTCTTATTTAAAAAAAAAAACAAATTAAACTTTCTAGTTAAATTAAATCAACTTTTTAATAGAAAACTGATTACCCTTTGGTAATTGCTGCCTTTACTCTATGGACAATTAAGAACGCGGTTCATGTTCCAATGTTTTATTTTTCATTATATTTTTTTCGTACTGTTCATTTTCATGTTCAATAAACGCTCTTAATATTAAACAAATGTATTCAGTTGAATAAATAGCAGATAGTCAGTTAAATTCCGGATAGATTCGAACAGAGTGTTACATCAAAATGCCGATTGAGTTTCAGACAGAACCTGGTATACAGCGGATGGAAATTTTCATCAAAATTAGGTAAGATTTTGCACAGAAACCGGACACACAATCCGTTCAATTCCGTATAAAAACAGACAGATTGCGTTTCTAAAATTACGGTTGAGTTGCAGAAAAAATCGGACAAGTGCTGCATTAAAAATCGTATAAATATCGGGTAAGGCTTCATACAGAAGCGGAACACAGAAATCGTATATAATTTCGGATAAAACCGGGCAGGCTACACTACCGAAGGATAGTATCGGACTACTTGTTTTTTGTTCGTTGTATAAAATCTCCTGATATTGGCAATATACACATTGAATTTTTTTCCTAAAATAGCACGAAAGACGTCAAGATTCCGCATAAATTAATCTCAAGATGAAGTGTTTTTGTCAATTTTTGAGGACGATATTGTGAAAAACGTAAAAATTTAAAACTTTTGTTACATTATGAATAATTTCTGAAATAATTTAGATGTTCTCATGCTTATTTTAAAGGTTTTTCGCTAGATTCTGCCAAAGTCTAAACTTAGAACAAAAAATTCGTAAAAATTAAAACTTGCAAAATTATTTATAAGAAAATATTAAAAATAATTTCATTCCATTTTTTAAGAAAATTTAATGAATTCTTGTGGGTTATCACTTTTATATATTTTTAAAACCTTTTTTCACAATATCTTTCTCTAAAATTGACAAAAACACATCATCTGGAGGTCAATTTATGCAGAATTTTGACGTATTTCGTGCTAGTTGAAGAAAAAAAATTTAATGTGTGTATCGCCAATATCAGGAAATTTTATGCAACTAACAAAAATAGGTGGTCCGATACTATCCGTCGGTAGTGTACGTTATTAAAATGACGGATAAATTTCAGACAGAACCGTCCGTGAAGCGGATTATAAATTTCAGGATATAATTGACGGATAAGGGGTATTATTTTTGAAGTGTGACCACTTGAAAATCGAAAGTATTCAGATCATGTTCAAATGATCATGTTTAAATTTAAAACATATTGCAGAACTATTGGTACTAAAGTCATGGTATAAATTTGAAGGCCTTAGAGCATTGAGTTGCCTAACGACAGGAGCCCAAATTTTCAGCTTTTGGCTGCCTTCTTTTGAATCTGCATGATATGCATATACTTTTTTCCAGAAAAACCTTTAGAACCCTTTATAGGCTTCGGAGGAACAAAGACTCCTTGCCAACAACTACACGTCTCCTCTTAGTAAAAAGACTAATATTATCATTTTTTGTTACGGTAGCCTTGAATACCGACGATATAACAGATGAGCTCAGTGACAGGCTTGAGCGCACACTCAATGCTTTCGTACGTTTCATTTATAATCTACCTAAAAGTGAACGCATTTTTCCATGTCGGCAGAGGGTTGGGCTGTTATTAGTTGCGAAAAGGAGACAATATTTCATGAACAATTTGAATTACCCCATATTCAAGAGCAAGGCACCACATACCTATACCACTTTAATAACCACTATACCACTTTAAAAACATGTTTTTTACACACCTGATAAGTATTAATAACTTAGTATTTTATATCAGTCGTTGGTAGTATTTTTTATTTTTATTTATTTCTCTCTCTCTCTTTATTCTTTGTAACAACAGTGTCTAGCTTATAAGATTTTTGAAGTGACACTACTACATTCTATATTAATTTTTTTCGCTTTATTGCATTGCCTAAGTAATTATACTTAGGAAATATTATTAACTATGCATTTATTTGCCGACTACGGATTGTATACATGAATTTGATTATGAACTTATTTGTTCATATAGGGCTACTTAGCCCTACGAACTTGTTTTCTCAATAAATGAGTTTAAACCATCTTGCACAATTTTTTCAAGATCTTCTTCAACAAGGTGAGAAGTCAGTAACAAGGCATATATTCCAATCAATAATTTCAGTTTAGTATCCAGCTTCAACGTTAGGAGTAGGAATTGTGAAACTTCTGGGTTCTTCTGATGTCACTTTAGTTCTAGCTTGCAAGATTCGTTCCATGGCTGTTTTGCGAATATCTTCGTTTTCACCAGATGTGACGTTCCGCGAAGAAAAGGCCCAAAGAGGGAAAAAATCGATTTTAAGGTCTTTAATGCTATCGATAGTTTTTAATTTACTCTTTCATAATAAAAAAATTATTTTTGTATGTGCGAAATTAAAATTGTTATTAAACTGCAAAGTTAGGCCGTCCTATGGAGTCTCTGTGTTGGGCGCCGCTTCAATCGCTCCTCCTGTAAAAATTACCTCAGCTCCGTTAGGGCCTTTTCTTCATGGAAGGTCACAGCTAGCATCGTAAGTAAAATATTCTTAGGGCGACAGTAGAAGACGTTACGTTTTAAAGTTTACGCTACCAAAAATTGGAAACTTTATATTTTAACTTCTTGTTTTCTTCATATTTTCCCCTTTAGATTCACACATTTTTCTAAAAATAAATCTGCCATCCGTCATCTTCCGAAGGGCTTTTATTTTCGCAGAATGTATACCAATATGTACACTTAATTTAAAAAAATTTTCAATTTAAATTTCAGAAATTAATTTCCTCAAATTTTTTATTCATTAACGAATGTGTACATGATTTTCAATTCGTGTAAATGTATTAGGGAATTTTTTCTACCAGAATTTTATTTTTAAAAACACTGAGAATTCATTCACCACCGATGTAATACCAATTTATTAAATAATTAATATTTCGAAAATTCATTATTCCGCCATTTTTAGTGATATCATCTTCTAAATTTTTTCGGAAGTACATTTTGAACCTAAGAAAGTTTTTATATACCAAAAAAATATTATTTATTATTTTTAGAGCTACTTGATTTGTTGTTTACTCAAATAAAAAGTCTTTAAATAATCACAAAATTTAGGCATATCATGCAGATTCAGAAAAAAATAGTATTCACAATTTTTCCAAAACTCCGCAATCTAAAAATTTTTTAATCCCATTTCGGTTCCGCTCAACCTCAGGATATTAATCGATTCATTTCAAATTTTACACACCTTATGAGGGACCCGAAAGAAAACTTTTCAGTGCTAAGGCGTTTTCAATTTCCAAAATTTGTTTTTTCAATCCACCCTAACGGTGATTCGTTGACGCGCCTGTTAGTGAGTTTTATATCGGGTAAATCATCAAAAGTGTTAAAATTTTAACGCTTTTGAGTATTAAAATATATAAAGCAAACTAACAGGAGCGTAAAGGAAACACCGCGCGTTGCGTTGTGTGCGACTGCTCTTATTTAGCTTACTTAGGTCTTATTTAGATTATTGCTTTCAAACGGTAAGTTTCCCCATTTCGGTCAATATAGGCTTTTAAAGGGGAAGAATCCTACTTTTTTTTATAGACTATTTAAGAAAAAATCGATGATGTCGAAATTGTCAAAAAATCGATTTAAATTCTTAATTTGGAAAAATCAAGGCTAAATTTGAATTTTGAAGAAATAAGCGTAAAAGAGCTTTCCAAAACACGCATAGTTTTTCAAATCGACGAAGCCCAAGCTGATTTATTCACACTTAAACCTCGGCGCTCACAGCCAAAAGCTGAAAGTTTTGGTCCCTGTCATTAAGCAACCCATTGCTCTAAGGCTTTCAAATTTATACCATGACATTAGGACTAATAGTACTACAATATATGTAACTTTTACCAGGAACTGAATACTCTCGATTTTCAGGATAAGATAAGGTAAACTTCCACTTCTTGACTTAAAATATTTTGACTCTTGTTTAATGCTGGATAAGAGCCGGACAGACTCTGACGTAAACAGCTTTTTGACTTAAGAAACGTAAATAAATATTATTTCTGGTTCAAATTGACGGACAAAAATCGCATATGGTCGGTCTACTTTCAGTTGTTAATTTAAAAATTTTGCCACTCTTTTTAGTGCTGGATAAGAGCCGGACAGACTCAGACATTAACCGCTTTAGGACTTAATTAATATTTTATTATATTCGAATTACCGGATAAGAAAATCATAAGACGTGAATGCAATTCGAGTATGATTGCGGACTAATTTCTGACACAAAATCCTGACAAGATTACGAACAGAACCGTATGAAAACCGTTTGTTTATCTGTCTTCTGCCCGACCTTTTAAGCAGGGATGAGTTTTCCTTTGGCCAGGCATCTGCAATTGCCTTCCTTCCGGTAGGGAATATAATAAGCCTCCTGCTGAAAAAAGAACATTTTATAAACCTGCCTTATCGCGAGAAAAGCGTTAACATAAAAATTCACATAAATAATACTTCATTCACAGCATCTTCATCAGGGAATAAACTTTTGATGACCTCAACTATTTCAGAGAATTCTGCTCGTTCGATCCAGAAAATAATAAGTAACACATTCAATACTAAGAATAAACTTCAGTTGTTGATTCGCACAGGTGAATTATTTTTCCAGCAGTTACTAACTTTCTTTGATGACTTCCCAAGTTTCTCTTCTGTTATAAATTCGGCCATTTTTTTTGCCTTTTTCCTGCTTCAGTGAGGTTGCTTTGTTTGCCAGAGACAAAAGACAACATCCAGTACCTATTTTGCTTGGAAGGCTGCGAAACTCTTTATTCTAATACTAAAAGAAATAATATAACATAGTTGATATAAGGAATATAATTATTAGATATACAAATGTTCTGAATTACTTTCAGTCTCTGTATTACTTAAACTTTCCATTAGCTGACTTCTGTACTTCTGCAGTTTAAAAATAATTGGGAGTTCTCCTTTTCTCTGCATGCTGATTCTTTGGTAAATTTAACAAGTGCCTCTTCTTATTCGATTCACTTAGACACCCCTGAATAACAATAAATTTTGGTTAGAATTTTCAAAATAGATAAGAGAAGAAAGCAAAAAAAAGAGGAATACTTAACGAAGAAGAAGAAGTGCTTAAAGGTAGATCAGTGTTATCGATATTTTGATGATTAATATTATTCAGAATTTTTATCGAGCTTAACTCATCTTACACTGTAGCAACAGTAGCATTTTGATTTGATTGATGCTTGATGAAAGAAATAGACTTTTTAAATTAATTTTAATTAACGAAAATCCAGCGAGTAATTTACTCATACAAAACGACACGGAAATTTCATTGCATTTTCGGTGATTCTCAATCAATTTTTACAAATTGAAATCGTGATAAGTAAGTCAAGAGTCACTGATTTTCAGTGAAAATGTGATTCAAATTTAGAGAGTACTATATAGACACATGCCACGGTAATTGCAAGGAGCTCCTTAGCTTTTTTGAAAAACTGCATTCTGTGGCCAGCCACTGGTATCAAACTTTCCAAAACACGTGTCTATTCTAGTAGCACTAATTGATTAAGTGAATCCAAAAGAATGTCTTCAGCTAAAATATTATTTAAAAAGTTTTTAAGGGGAAGTCGGGTTCAAGACGCTAGAAATAAAAGGTGATTTTTATGATTTTCTTTCTAAGAATCTTTACAGTGAATATTTGAGAGCAGCGCATTGGAGGTTTAAATTATGTTTATTTAATTATACTAGATTAGAGTTATCTATGATTAGACTTGTCTAATTATATACATTAATCTGATCTAGTATAAGTAAATGTGATGTCAGAAAAATTCGCTATTATGAATAATAAGTCACTATTATTATTATTATCATTATTTCGAGTTTAAATTTATCAGAGTCCCTTAAGGGACCTGGTCGTAAGGCCTCTAGTATGGACTAAGTCAAGTACATCGGCATCATATCATACATACATATCATCATCGTACATCAATTAAAAATTTCTAAACACCCATTGAACTCTCAGATCTTCCACGTGTTTCTGGCACCTCGCGTGGACGTTCCCCGTAGCCGAAATCACGATAGGATGAATAGTAATTTTTCCAGCTTCCAAATCCTCGTGATTTCCTGCCTAAGTTTGCTATACTTTTGGACCTTGGTTGTATAGCCCTCTTGGATGTTCGTATCAAGGGGAACCGTTCGTCCATGATTTTGACGTATTGCGAACGCTTTACAAGCAACACAATATCCGGCCTAATATGAACAACAGTGTAGTTATTATTATTTTTTTAAAAGTAAATTTATCACAGGCCCTGAAAGGACCTGGTCGTGAGGCCGCTAGTACGAACTAAGTCAAGTACAACGGCCAATCAACAATTAAAGAATTTCTAAACACAAAGGACAATATACTACATTCCCGAAAAACACAAAAACAAGTTAAAATAAAATTATAGTCACAAAAATAATATAAAGCTACAGTCAAAAGTTTCAAAACCAAAAATGGACTCTTGTTTTTTCTTTTTCTTTTCGGGAATAATCTACCGTTCAGCACAAAAAGCGGCTAGCCGCTTTCTTCTTGGCAGTCCAAAAAGTATGCGGCAGGTGTTAAGTAAAACCACTGTTTGGGCTGCAGCTAGCACGCACTTAACTCCTAGATCTTTCAGGTGTTTTCTTTTCTTCCAGCCGCTTTCTTCTTGGCAGTCCAAAAACTATGCGGCAGGTGTTAAGTAAAACCACTGTTTGGTCTGCAGCTAGCACCCACTTAACTCCCAGATCTTCCAGGTGTTTCTGGCACCTCGTGTGCACGTTCTCTGTGGCCGAAATTACGATAGGATGTATGGAAACCTTTTCCAGCTTCCAAATCCTCGTGATTTCCTGCTTCAGTTTGTTATACTTTTGGACCTTTGTTGTATAGCCTTCTTGATTGTTTTTGTCAAAGGGAAATCGTTTACGTCGATGATTTGGACGTATTGCGACCGCTTATCGAGTGCGACTATGTCGGGCCTATTATGAACAACAGTGTGGTCTGTTAGAATAGTTCTGTCCCAGTAGAGGAGATAATTCTTGTTTTCGAGGACCGCTACTGGAACATACCTATAGAAAGACATCCACTTTTGAATGAGTTCCAGATTTAAGGGAATCTGCTGGTGAATGATCCCAGCTACATCATTGTGTCTGCGAGCTAACCTCCTGCAGCCATCAATGATGTGCTCGATGGATTCATTCGGATTTCCACACAGCCGGCACTGATCGTCCACTTCAAAGCGGAAAATATGCTTTTGATAATTCCAGGTGTCGATTACTTTGTCCTGGATAGACACGACAAACCCTTCTATTTCCGGGAAGAGTTCGCCTCTTCGTAGCCACAGATTAGATGCCTCGTTGTCCACGTTGCATTGATCTTGTGTTCTGGGTCCATGTAACGGCTTTTGTCTCCATTCCTGAGCAATTTTCTCTGGAGGAGGAGCTAGTATGTTAGCGCCATTCGGATCAGCGAGATTGAGAGGCGTGTAGTTGGCATCTTTTCTATAGATGTTATCATAGAATAGGATGTCACGCTTTCTATTAAAATACGTGGTCAAATGTTACTTGTATGTTCTCGGGATCTCAAGAAAGTAATCGTGGGGTACCGAGGGAAAAGCTTGTTTATAGTCAATGTAGGCCATGTGCAGGTTGCGCTGATGTTTTTGCGCCTGCTTCATTGCAACACTCTCGACCGTTACCAGATTCTTGCAACCTCGCGAGTTACGACAGCAGCCTTTTTGTTCTTCTGTGAGTATGTTGTTGACCTCACAGTGAGCATAGACCATATCGAATATAATTGCCGTGAGGCATTTATAGAGCGTCGGAAGACATGTTATTGACCTGAAGGCCGATGGACTATGGGCGTCTGGCTTGTTTGGAAACATGTACGTGTCTCCTTCAGTCATGAAGGAGGACATAAAATCTGGGTGATCAAGTATGTTCTGATAGCACCCAGCCAAGGACCCATGCACACTCGTAAGGTATTTATATCAAAAGTTGTTCACCATATCCGGTCCAGGTGCTTGCCAGTTTTTCGTCCTTCTCAATACTCTGGTGACGTCAGAGGTTATGACGTTGGTTAGCTCCATTTCCAGAACGTTTTACACGTATTTTCTTTCGAGGTGAAGCCAGGGTTCTTCCAAGTTGCTCTTGTTATTTCTTCCCCAGACAGCCTCCCAGTAATTAGCCATGTCTTCCACTCCTGGAACTTTGAACTTCCGATCTTGTCCTTGGGCTTTACCGATTTCACGGTAGAACCGTTTTACGTTCGCCTTAAAAGCCTTAGTCTGCTCTTTTCTGGCGTTAAACTTTTTGTATATACGCAGCCGCGCAGTTAGGACAGCTAGTCTCTGCGGGAAGGTGTACTTACTTCGTCCAATGTCGAATCGGTTGCTCCATATTCGACGTTTTGTAAACGAAGGTTGTCCGCCACGCAACGGGCCAGCCTCTGGGCTCTGTTGCTTCTTCTATATTGAGTCAACCTGCCCAGTTTGCATCTTACTTTGCTGACCTCGTTTTCGATTCTTCGCTTCCATCGAGGAACATGCCTGCCCTTCCGTGTGACTCTGTTGATGCCTTGAGGTCTTGCTCGTAACCCTAAAGTCCAAATTACCGCAACCGCTGCACACTAAACAAGAGTTTGTACCTGCGTGATGGATAGATCTTCACGCAGGTATAGCGGCGACACTTTGGTGTTCAGGTGGCGTACTCATGCAAATATGGCCTTAAAGATCTCAGGTTTGGCAGTGAATGCCTTAAAGTAGGTTCTATCTCAATAAAATCAAGTAGAGCACGCTCGACATTCTCTTCTAGACGTTTGAGACTTTCAGGGACCTCGCAGGTGTTCGCGGTGGGATTTCCATTTCGTCGTTGTCATTTCAGAAGTTGGCGATTTTCTGCCCCTTAAACTTCCACAATTTCTTAAACTTCCATTGGTCCTGACGTCTCTGCCTGCAACATTAACAATCCCCTCGTCTTCTGAAGCTTCAGGAGGTTCACCATTTAAGGCAAGGGGATGGTATACTTGCATCCTTATGGTTTCTATTTCAACCTCAGACATAATCGGCGAACAAAAATGGAGTGCTTTTGGCCTCCTACATGTTGTTCGTTTACCCTTTCTGCCGAGTGTGGACACGTTTCTAAAAAAAGACGAAGGTGTTCTCGTCTTATTGGTCCACTACTCTTTCCGGCTTGAAAGTAGGTGCGAAGAACATGATCATTCATTTCTTTTCTCCATTTCATCCTACTTCTGAGTTGCGAAATATCCTCCTGTTCCAGTTGTTCGTTTGCTTTAGTGGCCTCAACCTCAGATCTTTTTCGGTTGATATGCCTCTTAGATAGGAGATTGTTGGACTCAATGTATTCGAGTTTCGATGGAGGTCTATCTCCGTAACTGCTGTCATTTCTGGGTGCAATTCCATAAATTTTCGAAGGAAAACCATTCCTCTTGCCGTCGAGTCTGTGGTCCCTTGGGCTACGAAGTGGCAACGCATCACTGCTTCGTCATATTTAGATAACCAATTGATGCGATGCAGTGGCATTCCTGTGGCCCCTAGCCTAAATGTCCTCCACAGGCGCAGCTGATGTCCTACTACTTGCCACTTCTTGCCGATGTTCTGGCTGGGCAGTAGCTCTTTCGGGTATCCCGGTGAGATCTGCCTGTCCATCACACAGCTCAACACCAACGGCCTGTATGCTGTCATCCCGAGCGGTGGCATTAGGGGGGCCCCGACGATCCTTGGTCAGCGACCAACGACTGAATATATTTCTGATACTCTCAATTTTTAATGGGTTTGCAAGAGCTGCGCCGGCCTACTGGGTGGTAGTCCCCCATCGTCTCCCGGCTCCTAATACTTGGAGGTGCAATTCGCCTTTAGGAGTCAACTTTATTATTATTATTATTATTATTATTATTATTATTATAAGTTCACTATTTTCTCAATTTTACATTTTTTCAAATTTTTGAGGTGCATCCATAATGTAATTTTATAATAAATAAGAAAGTCAATCAACATTTTCGACTTGTCTACAGTTTCTTACACTTTTGTACTTGGTGTGGTTTTACCACTAGCCCTAGTTCTGAAGCTTTTTGGCAATATAACCTCAAAAAACTATTTTACCTCCGAATGGCGAGCAAGCACAAAAGACGTATTCTTCTGCAGTCGAAAATGCTCATTGTTTTATTTCTTTCACACATAAATTTAGCGATAATAGAACACTCAGTTACGCTAAAAAACTTTGGTGTAATTCTGCGGTTCCAATTTATTAAAATATTCTTCAAATAGTAATCGGTTCCAAGTTGTGTATCATAATATCACTTTTTTCTGGCATTTTTTCACTTCTCACATATCTTATATCAATAAAGACGAGACTGAACATTACCGCGTTTAATATGACGAGAATTGCGGCTTCGGCTTCTGAAAATAGAAGTTTCTTTCAGCTTGAATGCCAGGTAAGAAAGGGTTGATTAAGGTGTATAGAATGGCATTTAAAAAAATGGACATTTTAAATGCCTCTAAATACCAAATCAATTCCTTTTTTGTCCATATTCCTTTGAATACGTTTCATTTCCATAAAACTTATCTTGACTTTGTCATTTTGAATCCACAAAGTTCTTTTCAATACCTTTTAAGGAATTGAAAAATTAATTATTCAATGACATTTAATGCTTTTTGAAAACCTTTTAAGTTAATGCCATCCAATGTCTTCAGGGGAATAAGATATTAAATGAAGTCAATGCCATTTAATTCTTTTCGCTAATTCAATGCCTTTTGTGGCATTAAATTCAGAACAGAGTTAATGCAATTTAATACTTTTTTGGACAAAAACGGAATTCATTTCAAAACACTTTAAGTAACCCTTTCGTACCGGGTGATGCAATCAGGACACAAGCTTCTTGCGTTCAAGGTATCTGAAGTCTAGGTGCGCTAGTGTTGCGAACTAACACAAGGAGGTTTTATGCTAGACTTTTTTATAGATAGCAAATATTTTGATGTATAAATTAATAACAAATTACTTTGATTTCATGTTTGCTTCAGAAGAAGTTCCCAATATGGCCCAATATCCCAATATCCCAATAGGTGAAGCTGTTGCTTCTAAACAAATTAGCTATACGAGCAATCCAATTATAGGAGCTATGCTGTTTGATTATGACTGCTAGACGGTTTTGCAAACGGTGTTAGATTTGTCTCCTAGATTTGCTGCCCGCAGGAAATAGACAGTTTATATATCTTAGCTATCTGGTTTTGCAGTTCTACCTAAACTGTGTTGCAAATTCGGCTGTATCTCCCCATCAATATATTTGTAGCTGTAACACCTATACCATTCTTTCAGTGCATTACACTGGATATTGTCATCAACATTACACAGGAATTTTTATAACATACAAACATACTAACGCGAATCGTTTTATTTGTGAAAATGTTATAATGAAAGACTTCACCATAACGAAATACAGAATTTTATTGAATTTACTTTTTCATCATGGCATGAAACGGGAAGAAATGATTGTCAACCTCACGTTATTTACAAATGTCATTGAGGAGTAACATGTCAAACGCAAAGTCGCGTTAGAATACATTAAAATGAACTATCACATTAAAAAGTCTTTTTAGCTTTCAGATCATGGCAATGAAAATTCAAAAAAGAGATTCAACGGTATCTGGTGCCTCATTATTAACCTTAAATAACATTAGCCTAGAATACAATTTTTCGAAACCTATCTATAAAATCGAATCACTAAATAAAAGATATCCCGAACAGCCGCCTTTTAAGGTACTGTGTTAAATTTTTCAATATGGCATAAAATATACACTGAGAGACTTTCTATTAGAATAAATGATAAAAATGAAATAACATTTCATATTGAGAATAGGGAAAAACGAGACTTTTTAAGACTTATTCATATTATAGTACCAATGTTTCATATTAACATGACAGTCTTTAATAATTTAGAGAAGAAAAATTAGTATTTAGAATACGAAATACTACGAATCTTCATTACGAAAATTGAAAATAGCAAAAATCGAAACGATAATTCTTAGTTTTTCATATCGTTTCGTTTGAGAATCTTCCAGAACCTTTCCAACTAATTTTGCTTTTTACCGAATTCAAATTGGGTCACTGGCCAATAAGCGTAGACTATTTAAATTCTATCTTATGTGACCAAAATTAATTTTGAGTTTCTATAGAAATTTTAGCATGGAAGTTAACATAAAAAAGACCTTGGGAAAGTTATTCAATCTGTAAAGGAATTATCTAGTTTTCAATTGTAATGGTCCCAATCAAAACCAAAAATACGTAGGGGAAGGTTGCCTAAGACGGGCCCCTTTCCACATTTTCCGAATATTTTCGATTTTGAGAAATTTCGAAAACAATAACGCTTGCTAACATCATAGTTTGATGTTTGTTTTCTGCATAAAAATATATTTTTTCATTTTTTTCATTCACTTCACTTGTTGTGAAGCCCATTATAGATAAAAAAAATTCAAACTAAATGAAGTTAGTGTCGTGTCGGTAATATCAGCTGACGGAATGTGCTCATGTGCTGCTATTGGGATACTACTGAAGTACTATTGGTTCACTATTGGGTGCCTAATAGTGATCCAATAGTAAATTCGCGAAAGATACTATGTTCAGACATTAACGGCCCACCATGAAGACTTTTTCTACTGTAAATGAAAATTGTTTGAAAGTCAGTGAGAACCGCTGCTGTCAAGACTTAGTGTTTCTGGGATCTAGTAGATGGTGGTACGTATGGAAAATATGTAGCGACTAACAACGTATATTCGCCTGGCGAGTTTCCTATCTATCGGAATAGTCTATGTCTTACTTTCGCCTCGTGTATTTCCTCTCTATTGGAACACTCCCGCTACGTCGCGTCTCCCGCACGCGCTCCCGCTCCAGAGAGTTGGTAGTCGACCGCCACAGCCTAAACAGTCTTCCGTGATCGGTATCTAAATACTTACTTCGGGTCACCATAACCAAATACCACATCCTACAACTGGTGACCCCGACGTGATGAAAGGACAGAAAATGGACGCCCGTGATGCCGCTGGGATTCAGCACGTATCAAATCTACTTTCTAAATAACTCAAGCTTGGCGGCCAGCCTTCTTATTACAAGCAAGGCTACCAACGCAGCATTCAGCCAGCATTTTCCAATCTTCTACAACATTTCTTACCGAGAATGCCAATTTCCTCGAAGGGACGCTTTAACACCGACGCCATTCAAAGGACTTCTCTCCGAGTAATCCTCGCAGTCCTGCACTACAGTGATCGAGCGAACACATAATCGGTAATATTGTTCCTTTTTTAAAAAGTCTAAACTGTTTGCGACAATATTTCATCGGATTATCTTTTTAAATGTTACCTACGCTCCGGATGTGCATAGTCATGGTTTCGTGCCTAAAATTCTATTGTGATATATTCTAAACTATTCTGATGAAGTTTCGATAAATTTGGTCCATGGGGAATTCTCTTTTAAGAAACTCTCCGTTTTTGGAAAGTCGCAGTTTTTAGAAATTTACCGTCGTTTTCGCAAGTCTAGTCAATTCTCAATTTCTAATAAATTTTTAAAGCAATTTAACGCATTTTAACATGCAATATATTATTAAAAATGCTGCGTTTAACCTCTATGAATTTCCGACAAAAATTTTTAATTTTCACGAATTCGCAAATCACTCAACGCATCTCGATGTGCGATATTTTGTCGAAATATTTGTACTCAAGTGTGCCGCTATCTTGACATATTTTTGATTTGATTTAATATCAAGCGTTACCTTCGATTGTAAAAACTTTGCTCTGTATTCAGCGTTTTATTTTACTGGAGGTTAGGTTCTCCAATAATCGTAGACATTTTGTTATTGCTTTCCATCATCTCTGTTTTTCAAAAAATACCTTTTTAAGTATCGCATTTTCTCGACTAAATTACTGCTTCGCGCCCTTTTTCGCAGGGACGTATTCCAGCGTGCACATTGATCAACGTTCGACGTCGTTGCGAGAAGCGCGCCATTTTGGATTTTTGGTAGCTGAGCCTAAGCGACCAACGACTTCGTGGAGGACGCTCATCAGACTTCTTTTGCGACTCTCTGCACAAATTCTATCATTAGTATTAGATATTTATTTTTCATTTTTGTACCGCGAATATTTGTTTCGATAATCGTTCTATTAGTGATTTTGGTAATTGTTTGCTTGTATTGTGCTCCGACTGGTACAATGTGTTTGAACGACGGGAACGCAGCGTCCGTTTCCACGGGCGACGTTATACAGGTTTTGCATCGACTCGCTGACATCTAAGACAGACGCGTGGAAACCGTCTCTTCTAAAATCCCACCATTTTTTTCGCAATGATCCGACTTCCTTTTTTATCGTGGTGGAAGCATCGTTTCGCAAAAGTCGAATCACATCACAGTCAACTAAGGCACAGCATCTTATTTCTAGTTTGGATCGCAATTTGATCCCTCATATTAAAGATATTGCCAGAATGGACCCCTTTCCACCTAATGTTTACGATCTTATAAAAACGCGTTTAATTTCGGGTTTTGCTATTTCGAAGGAGTCGCGTCTTTTCCAATTACTAAAGGGTGAAGTAATTTCTGAGGGCAAGCCTCCCTATACTTATGGCAATTACGCGCTCTTAACGACGTTGCCTGCTCCAATGCAGTGTTAAAAAGTTTTTTTCTCGATTAACTCCCTTCGCATGTTTGGGCCATTTTGGCCACGGCAAACGTCGGAAATCTCCAGGCTCTAGCCATTTTGGCCGATAAAGTTTCTGAAGCTTCAGGTACTACACCCATTCAGGTCGCGTACGCTTCAGTTGAACCTCAGGTCAAGGCTTGCACTTGTGCAGTTGCTTTTTCTGCAGACAGCCTTACCTCAATGGTTAATAAACTTTCCAAACAATTAGCTGCTTTAACCAAACAGGTTAATAATAACAACCGGTACAACTGTAGGGGACAACGATCCCCTTCCGACTCCCGCCTAAACTCCCGCGCTAACTCGCGCAGCAGAAGTTCGGAAGGCCGTTGCTATTATCCCAACGTTTCGTTGTTAGAGCAACCAAGTTCAGACAACCCTGTACCTGGAAACCAACAACCCTTTTAGAAAAATCCTCGGAAAACTAACACGACCTACTCGATTGGAGACGGTCGATTCCGGCTTATCAAGCTCAAAACATCTTCATGTTCAAGATTTAAATTCAGGTCTCGTTTTCCTCATTGACACCGGCTCAAACGTTTTTCTGCTTCGGGCAGATTCTGCTACGATAACCATTGACAAACCAATTTTAACCTTCGTAGATACATGCCTTGGAATTTTATTGTTGCGGCAGTTCCTAACCCTCTTATAGGGATGGATTTGCTCGCACATTTCAAGATAGTGCCTTATTCACACCAATCCAGACTTGTCGATCCTACTATAGGGGCGGCTTTGCTCGCAAATTTCAAGATACTGCCCTATAAGCACCCATCCAGACTTGTCTATCACAGGTTTAAGCGTACGTGGTTTTTTGCAACGAGCTCTAGTTTTCAGACTGAGTCTCATTGACAAATCGGATCGTTATTCGAAAATATTGGCAGAATACCCCGAATTCTTTAATACGTCAAATTCTTTAACCATTGGTACCCTCTTCGATGACATCAAACATCATATTATCACCAACGGGCCGCCTCTCGCTCAGCGAGCCCGGCGATTGCCTCCCGATAAACTGGCTCCAGCCAAACAGACCTTTCAGAAGTTGATCAACGATGGTATATGCAGGCCTTCAAGCAGTTCTTGGGCATCGCCAATCCACTTCGTTAAAAAGGAAACCGGTGACTGGAGAGTCTGCGGTGACTTTCGTCGACTCAATTCTGTCACCGTTTCCGACAAATATTCCGTACCTCACATTTTCGACTTCACAACCATCCTTCGCGGAAAAACCATTTTTTCCAAGCTAGATTTACAGTAGGCCTACCATCAGATCCCTATAGCGCCAGATGATATACCAAAATCAGCGGTAATTACTCGTTTTGGCCTTTCGAGTACACTTCCATGACTTATGGTTTGCGAAACGCGGGCCAGACGTTTCAGCGTTATATCAACTGCGTACGCAGAGATCTGCCATTCGTATTTGCATACATTGACGCATACATTGCATCTTCAAACCCCGAAGAGTATGGGAAGCATCTTCGTATCGTCTTTTATCGCCTAAAACATTTCTCTTTGCGAATCAACCTGCCTAAATTCGTACTCGAAAAACCGGAGCTTGAATGCTTATGCTATCTAGTTAACAGCGATAGTTGTACTCCAATACACGAAAAGGTACGCTTGATTGTTGAATTTTCTAAGCCTAAGAACCGTGGTCGAACTATGCAGATTCTTGGGTATCGTCAACTATTACCGTCGAGCGATTCCTCATGCAGCTGAGACACAGGCTTCGCTAAAGGAAGTAGCGAAGTAAGCGATTCGCGTAAGAATGACAAACGCGAAATCCAGTGGAACGTAGAGTCTGAAGCCGCGTTTGAACAGGTAAAAAAATACCTGGCTAACGCGACTCTCCAAGCGCATCCATCTCACGACGCTCAGACCCGATTGGTGACCGATGCCTCCAACTATGGTATGGGCGCGTCTTTAGAAAAATTGCTTGATGGCGATTGGAAACTACTAGCCTTTTTCTCACGAAAATTTTCGCAGTCTCAACGTATATACAGCGCTTATGACCGCGAGATCACCGCGATGTATGAAGCTGTTCGAGACTTCTGATATTTCTTGGAAGGTCAGAACTTCACGATCGTCACGGATCATAAGCCGCTTGTGCACATATTCACACAGCATTTTGAGAAGACATCCGTTCGCCAAAAGAGACAGGTTTCTTATATATCGCAATTTATGACTGACATCCCTTATGTTCCTGGTCCCGAAAATCTCGTCGCGGATTCGCTATCACGAGTTGAGACGATTCGTCTTCCTACAGATTTCAGTCTGCTCGAATTGGCGCAAGCTCAGTCAGATGACGAGGAATTAAAGAAACTAACCACAGACCCAAATTGCTCTCTGAACTTCAAAAAAATTTAGTGTGGCCCCGAACACACCTCGCTTTATTGCGATCTCACGTGCGAAGTCTTACGTCCGTACATTCCACCAGCACTCCGAAGTCGTGTTTTCGACCCTTTCCACAATCCGGCTCATCCTGGCGCCAAGGCAACAGCCCGGATTGTCGGAAAACGCTACGTCTTTGATGCGTCGTGATCTTTCGACCTGGTGCAAAATATGCTTAGCTTGCCAGCAGTCGAAAATATCACGTCACAATCATGTCATTCCATCCTACTTCACAGTGCGCGACGGCCGATTCCAGACGTCCATATGGTCCTAATAGGTCCGCTTCCCGAAAATAATGGCTATAAGTTCTGCCTCACAATGCTCGATTGTTTCTCTCGATGAATAGAGGCAATCCTTCTGAAAGACGTCGAAGCAACAACAGTTTGCAGAGATTTTTTAGATCATTGGGTCGCGCGTTACGTTGACTACCGATCAAGGAAGTCAATTTGAGTCTCGTTTCTTCGCCAAACTGTTGCAGCTCATTGACTGCCACAGAATTCACACCACAGCTTATCATCTCGCTTATAACGGCATGGTTGAGCGGTGGCATCGCACCCGAAAAGCCGCGATAATGTGTCATGCCAACAACAAATAGTCACATTCTCTTTCAACAGTCCTATTCGGACTCCGCGCGAAAGTTCTCGAGGTCGGTGCGTCGCCTATTGAATTTTTATTCGGCACTGTTTTACGCATTCCAGGAGAATTCTTTCTTCCGAAAGATTTTACTCCAAACCCTCAAGTTTTTCTTGAGGAGTTCCGCGAACATATGCGTTCGATTAAACCGATCCCTGTCGAGCATAAACACAAGCGAAAAGTTTTTGTTTACAAAAATTTAGAATCTTGTTCACATGTATTCCTTCGAGATTTCGCCCGGAAGTCTCTTGAGCGACCTTACACAGGTACGCATAAGGTTATTAAAAGAACTTCGGATAGGGTTTATGAAATTGACGTCAACGGTAGGTCATGTCAAGTCTCAATCGAAAATATTAAATTGGCCTACTTCATTCTCGACGACGTCGAACGACTTTATAACCTTACTAACGATATAGGTCAGGCGAGCAATGTCGCTCCGCCTCTCAGCACTTATCTGCCTAAAAAGAAAGTATCCTTTAACGTGTAAAAAGTCTGCTCAAACACACTGTTTGTATTTTGTACCATAAGTTCAAATGTTTTAGTTAGACGATTTACCAGTCAAGTCTATGTCTGACTTTCGCCTCGTGAGTTTCGTCTCTATTGGAACACTCCCGGTTCTTCCCGCTATACCGCGTCTCCCTCTTGCGCTCCGCTCCCCACAGTTGGTAGCCGGCCGCCATAACCTAAACAGTCTTCCGTGATTCGATGCGACTTGTAAACTGTACAAATAAACTAGTTGAATGAACTTCTGTGTCCATCCTTCAACTTAAAACGCTCGTGTTTTCTGTAGGAGCACAATATTTATATCTTATGGAGTCAGATATCAAAATACGTATTTCGGGTCACCATAACCAAATACCACATCCTATAAATATGTCAGTATCGAGTTACTGAATTCTTCAGTGCTCACACACTGTTCCCCCCACGGCTAACATACCGCTGTTGCCAAGACTTAGTGTCACCGGGATTCATTAGATGGCTCATAATGCTTCTTGTTACTTTTTTGTTGATTCAAAGAGACTTGAAACTTGGAAAGCAAATGAAAAGATATTAAATTCAATGAGATTCGAATACTGTCTTAAAATATTGAACATTTATGAATGGCTCCTTAGTCCGTAAGAAAGTATATAATATGTTTAATAAGCGGGCCATATATTGAGAAGAAACACACAATAATTAATCATACAATAATAATTAAACACACAATAATTAATCACAACGAAATATCAAATGTTTTTGTTTTTTGAAGTGAAACTTCTTATGTCACGGTGTAAACTCGCAAAACTGGGTAACGCTACACGGATAAGGCTTTGTCTCCTCTATCTCTTCTTCGCTTCTCCCACTGACTGACTCTTTCAATCCCTCTCCCTCTCTAACTCTCCTTCGTTTTTTACACTTCTCTCCCTCTCGCCGCTCTCTTTCTCGTTCTCTCCCTCTCTCCTCTCTCTTTCTCATAAACTATGATACAATATCATACAATGTGATACCATATCATATAATATGATGAAATATGATACACTATCATACAATATGATGCAATACGTCACAATATGATACAATGTGGCACAGTATGATACAGTATGATAGAATATGATAAAATATCACAATATATGTTACAATATCATATGCATACAATGCATACAATATGATACAAAAAAAATGTGCGTGGAAACCACGAGCGTTAGAAGTGAAAACTTCAGCAATGACGGAACAATGCAAACTTTACACAACTAGTTTAATGATAGTAACGACATTCATTACACATAAAACATACATTTTCAATGAAATGTCAATTTTTCTTTAGAAAGGAACACTTATATTTATGTACCTAGTGATTTTACTGCTTTCAATTACGCGATTGCCCTACGATTTACCTTTCCCTCTCTTTCTCTTATTCTTTTATGCATATTTCTGATGCATAAATTATTTTTATAATAATAATAATTAATAATAATAATTAAAAATAATAGATAATAATAAATAAGAATAATAATAAATAATGATAAATAATAATATTATTAAAAAAGATAATAATAAATAATAATAATATTTATTAATTAATATTAATTTAATTAATAATTAATCATAAATACATAAATAATAAATACTATGGGCTGTTACTATTGAGTTACTATTAAAGCACTATTGGTTCCCTATTGAGCGCCCAATAGTGATCCAATAGTAAATTTAGATTTTAACGTGTTAAGAATTTATGTCTGAACAACTATAAATGTAACTGCTGAACATCTACATATTCATCCCTATCTCTAATATCCATTTTTCTCCGTGAAGATGCGGAAACAATGTTGATCTCATTTTTCTTATACAATGAACTTTACATGTTGCCGCTTACTCATAAAATAGGTTTTATTACTCCTGCGGATTATATATAACATGAGATATTGCAAAAGCAGTAAATTTATGATTTAATCACAAAATGATGTCCATCTTTACGGTTTTGGTCTCATTTTAAAGCTAAATTACAAAAAAATGTAAAGGTGTTTACAAAAATTCATTTAAATAATTTCTGAATTTTAGAACAATTTATCAGCGACAGAATCCACAGTGGTATTGAGCAGCTTGCTGGGGCTGACTAGATGACAAAAGAACATGTCACTTGCCCAGTAGGTGGTTGCTCCACTAGTCTGTGTACGCTTACCAAATCATCAACACGATTCAATCGCAAAACGACGAATAATCGTATTTTACGAATGATGTCTGACTTTTGGTAATTTTGGGTTAACAAATTACTCTTTAAGCATCATATTAAAATTCAAATGTTTGAATGAACGCAACTAATTTTCAATTACATTGCATCCGAACAACAATTTATTAGCGACAGAACTTGCAGTGCTATTAAGCTGCTTGCTGGGCCTGACGAGATGACAAAAGATGTCACTTGTCCAGCAGAGGCTGCTCGACTCGTCTGTGTACGCTTACCAAATCATCAACAAGAGTCATTTGTAAAACGAAGTGTTGCATTTTACAAATGATGTATGACTTTCGGTAATTTCGGGTTAACTAATTACCGTTGAATATGAGAATGTAATTGAAATGTGTCCACGTGTTTTACAAATTTATGTGCATAGTACTCAGCAGAGCATGAAATTTCGAGTATGTGACCTACTGCTTGACTGTAATGTTTATATATACTTACAAAACAGTATAAGCTGCAATTAACAAGTATATCACTACTAAAAAAGGCTGCTGAAAAATACATAAAAATAAACTATAAAATTACAAAACTACAGTATAACTGTATACAGTATAACTACAGTATAAATGATTGGTGAGGTTAGTACAGCAAGGCAATTCCTGTGTACTGAACGTACTATGTAAGTAGTATATAAGGCACTTTGGAGAGACAGGCAAATGCGTGGTGGGGGTAAGGCTGCTGAGCTAGACAAGAAGTGGGAGGGGGGTAATTCTGGTGAGACAAAGCGTCGACGAGTACAGACGAGATGTGGTGGGGGTGGTGAGCGGGAAAGGAAGCTGGGCGGCGGATTTGAGACGTGGAAGATGGAGAGGAGGTTGGAGAGATAAGATGACGTCACGAGAAGACAGTGGTAGGTGATAAGATTTTACCACCCCTCTTTTTTCGCACGAATTATTATTATTATTATTGAAAAAAAGTTTAATTACTTTATATTTTTGAAGAATGATAATTTTAAGTAACAAAAATGAAAATGTATA
>JBAGKK010514145.1:0-13746 GCA_037177015.1 Euceroptres primus
CAAATAATTAATAATTACAAAAGGAAAATGGAATATTCAAAATAATTAATAATACACAAGAAAATTGTAATTATACTGGAAATAATTAATAATTACGAAGAAAAAATTGTAATTATATATCAAATAATTAATAATTACAAAAGAAAATTGTAATTATACTTCAAATAATTAATAATTACAAAAGGAAAATGGAATATTCAAAATAATTAATAATACACAAGAAAATTGTAATTATACTCGAAATAATTAATAATTACGAAGAAAAAATTGTAATTATATATCAAATAATTAATAATTACAAAGAAAAAATTGTAATTATACTATAATTCATTAGCGGGTTCCAGACAGTTTGCCCAAGTACCATCTGGGTAAATTTTTATGTTAAGTATATAAAACAAACTTGTTTTTGCAAAAACAAGATTTAGTGTTTTTTTAAATCTTTATATATGAACGGATCGATATATTTAACAAATTAACAAATGAACAAATTATGGATTAATTATAATTAAACATATTTAACACATGAACAAATCGATATCAAATCTGAAGTCTAATTATTCTTCTGTAATTATTAATTGTTTTGAGTCGAATTACGAATTTCTTTTCTAATTATTAATTATTTCAAGTATAATTACAATTTTCTTTTGTAGTTATTAATTATATTGAGTACAATTACAATTTTTAATTTGTAATTATTAATTATTTCGATTATAATTACAATTTTATATTGTAATTAGTAATTATTTTGAATATAATTACAATTTTATATTGTAATGACTAATTATTTTGAATATAATTACAATTTTTCTTTTGTAATTAATAATTATTTTTAGTATAATTATAATTTTTCTATGAAATTATTAATTACTCTAGTGATGTAATTACAAATGTAATTAATTAGTTGCAACCCTGGAAAAAAGTACTTTTTTTTGTTTCAAAATACGATTTAGCTTACAAATATTAATCGATTTGAATATTATATATTTTTTAAATTTTTTTAAAAGGTAATTGGTAAAAGGTAAATGGTAATGGAATTCCTGTTATCCAGGCTGATTTTGGAAAAAGGTCTACAATTTTTTTAAAAATAAATATATCCAAAAACAAAGTAAAACATCCAAATACCCATAACTCACAAGATGTCTTCCCTATGGTAGTACAAATTCAACAAAAAATTTGCAAACATATAAGTGTGGTTTTTCGAGAAAATCGACTATAAATATTTTCAGAAAAACCACCGCCATTTTGTTAATTTTGAACATTTTTCAAATTTTTTGGTGGATTTCGAAAGAAGACGATAAACTCTACCAGAATCTGGGAAGAAATCTTAAATATCATAATTAGGTCAAAAGTTATAGAAGTTTAAAGAAAAAGTTTTGGTTTTTTTGAAAAACAAAGTTAAATATTCAAATACCCATAACTTCGTAAAAAATTTTTTTTTCATAAATCGCAAAAATACGTATGACCTCATTTTCTCTGGAAAACAAAATGTATCTAATTAAATCACAATGTATCTAATCACAATGCATCTAATTAAACATATCAATATTCAAAAAATGCTTTTTAAACTCCAAAATGTCAACATATCATATCAACATTTTAAAAAAATAATTTTTAAGCTCAAAAATGTTACAATTTTTCATTTTTTGTACCCATCATGCAATTTATTGACTGGTCATTAGGGTCGAGTGAAATTGCTGAAATTAATCGAATCGTTCGAGCTGAGGGAAAAAAATTTCTGAGTTGGATTCCAACAAAAAAGAAAAAAAAATTAAAATCGGTTAATATCTTCTGTTCTCTTTTTTAATTTGAAAGGTAAATTGCAAATTCAAAAAAAATTCCTATTGGTTCAAAAATTATAGAATACTTTTTATATGTACAGTTTTTGCTATTAAAAAATAACAAAAAATTATAAATTCGAAAAACATTTTTTTTGCTCAATTTAGAATTGTTTGAATATACATATTTCATATATTTTAGAGCCTACATTTGAAATTTTTCCGTTCTTCGTATTTTCACCTAAAATTTTAGCTAAATGACCGCCATTTTGAATTCACCATTTTGAATTTTTTATTTTTGGGATTGAATATGGCATCGGGACAGTCAAAACTCCTCGCATACCAATTTGTATCACAATCGGTCGTACAGAAAAAAATGGCACCCAGGGGGTGCAAAACTACCGCTAAAATAAACCCTAAGAAAATTTTTTTTGGCTCTCTTTGTGAATTGTTGTTGTTTTTTCACAGTTTTTATTAAGTAACAACTGTGCAAAACGAATTTGCTTTGTACCAAAATACCGTATTTTTTACTATTTAGGATGTACCGCTACGGCTAAAAGGGTTGTAAAATCCATATTTTTGAAAAATAATTTTGTACAACTCACCTTCTCACTTTTGAAGGTCGTATAATTGGATTTCACGAAAAGTGAATTTTAAAATCGAAAATTCTTTTCTTACAGAAGTCTAACTGGAGAGGGTCACTTTTAGGAGAATGGACCCATATGAGACTTGTAGACTTCTGACGAGTTCCTTGTGCTTACATGTTATGAAAATCTTGCTTATACTTTTCCTAATTAATCTTAAGAGAATTTTAATTTTGTTTTTCATTATTTATAAAATTAATTGCCTTTCATTGTTAGATTATCGATTTCCCGGCCGATGCACCAAAAATTTGTATGGTAGGTATTGTTTTAGACGTCATAAAATGTGGAATTGCACTAAACGTTAAAATTAAAAATCGATTACTCCATAGAAGGAATCAAACGCTATATGTTAGCTTACGATCAATTTTTCTACAGTTTAAGAAAAGAAATAAGAAATAATAAAATATGCATTTTTTGTGGAATAAAAGGGGCAGGCAAGTACTTACAAGAAGTAATGAAGCAAAAGATAAATAAGGATGAAAGATAACATTATATGTACACTTGAAGAAAAATTGAAACGTTTCAAATGGTTTAGGAGTGACTTTGAAGTTTATTTCGTGCATTCGAGTTTACCGTAAATTCAATCGATGAGCCAGACGTGGCCCTTTCTCAAACACCAAGTTTCAGGATATGAATTCAAAGTCAGGACGAAAGTAGAACGAAAGGCAAAATCCTTCATGTGAAATGTAAGAAAAAGAAAGAAAATAGAACCAATTTGTATTTCTGTCGATCCATGTAAAAAAAAAAGAAATGAAAAGTTTGTTGTTTGGCGTAGACTAAAATTATTTTAAATTTTTCAATTAAAAAGCGACAACGGCAGAGCACACGCTTTTCAAACTTATTATTGGTGCCATCTGCTAGGGACTTGACAATTCTGATTAAATAAAAAGTTTCCCGCGTTTCGTCGCACAGTGGATGGTATAAATCAGAAATTTATTGTTTAAAAATAATTAGGTCTATATTTCTTTTAAGGATTTAAGATGTTTCATAATAATTGTCTTAAAGAGAAAAAAAGCGTTTCATAATAATTGTTACTAAAGAGAAAAAAAGTGTTTTTGTCCCAATTCGCAGTAAATAAATAAATATAGAAAAATTAAATTCAAAAATCAAGCTCTGTAGGATTTAAAAAAATTTAATTATCTTTAATCTTAAAAAAAGGAAATTTGTAAATCGAGTGAAAATTAACGGCTGAAGACGATTTTAACAAGTTCTAAATTTTGAACAACTTCAAAAATTTCTGTATTCTTTACGGGCTTACGTAATTTGTAATAAAAAAGTATCAACTCTCACACTTTTAGATTTTACCTGAAAGATGTTTAGATTTGAAGTTAAATTAAAATTTGATTTTTCAAATTGCATTTACTGTTGTGAAAAATAAGAAAGCCATGCTACCTTTGCGATTTTTTCTACGCTTTACAATTATTTTCCATTTAAATATATTTAGAAACTATTGTGTATCGCAGGCCGAATTTCAAATGTACACCGGAAAAAAAGTACAAAAAATTGTCACACCTTAAAATGGTTTAGATTAAATTCACTGACATTTGTCTTGATTTAGGCAAAATCGATTCTGAATTTAACACTCAATTCTGAAATTCAGGTAACGCAGTATTAAATCTAGAACGATATTGCTTAAATTTTACTAAATTAAATCCAAACGATTTTAGGGTGTAACAATTTCAATTTCTTATTTATTATTTCTTATTTCTATTTTTTGAAACTTCGATGCATTTTACCATGAATCAGGACTGTAAAAAGTGTGGAAGTACAAATTGTTATTGCTAACAATAAAAATTTGTAATATATAAATATTACAAATTGTTATATATAAATTTGTAATATATAAATATTAAAAATTGTTATTGTTAACCTAAAGTAAGTTTCTATAAAAGGAGAAATTTTTTATCATTAGACGCTTACCTTATCTTCATAAGGTCTAAAATACAAACCTAAATATAATATTTTGGCATTATTACAGTTTATACCTATTTTAATTTAAACAGTTAAACTAAAATTAACTTTTAAATAGTAAATAAAATATTATTTTTGAATTTTTTTCTGTTAAGGCGGTTTATAGACAATAAATTTTTTTTAATTTTATTAAAAATATATCATGGATTGTAAAATTGTAGGCAACAAATGTACATTGTGCTCTACGCCAGTCGTATTTACAGTCCGACGGATCATTAACGCATTAGTTTACATTATTGTCTTTATTATAATTCGAAAGAATATAGAGTTCTGTAAAATAAAATTTCATGTAATACGTATTTTATCAGTGAAAAAAAACATATTTTATGAAATAAAAAATTTTTCAAATAATCATAATTGAATTATATAAAAAATAGTTATTGAAATAATTTCAATATTTTTGGTTGGCCCTAAGTAAATATTTCTGGAAAAAGTTGAGAAATTTTTTTTTTTAATTAATGCTTACCGAAACCCATCTCCAAATCATTTTTTGATGCAGATGCAAAATAAAAGACGCCACATAGAATAAACGCAAAGAACGGTTTTATGATATGCATTTTTTCTGCCTTATGGAACCTTTTGGAATTCTTTAAATATTGTCTTTAAAAAGGCAATATTATATGGACTATATTAGAAAAATATTCAACTGTATTCCCTCTATTATTTTAAAGTTTCTTAAATTTCAACATTTTCTGTGTATACCATATTTGCATCGAAGCATTTTTTTCGTCCGATCAATATTAACCGAAACATAAATTGTTAAAATGCGGTCCAATTTTCAAAGCTCCAATTTTCGCAATTAACAATATCTGCAAAAATATTGCAAATTTTTCAAAAACCTTTGAGACATCAGTATTTAGTATCCCAAACATATTTTTAGATAGGGTTAAGGACTCTCACAAAAAGAAAATATTTTTGCATTGGTTATTTTGTTATTTTAAAAAATTTTCTTTATTACACATGGCAAATTTCCAGAAACTAATCTTGGCCTAACCTAAAAGTTACAACGAAGAACAAAGTATCTATAAATATAAAAAGAAGTGTCATTTCATTTGTTTGTGATTGTTAACGACTCAGATAAAAAATTAAGCTATTCTTACCTTTAAGGATATATTATAGCAGTAATTGAAGCTGGTAAAATTAATAAGTTGTGTAGTCGTGTTTCGGTCCAAATTAATTTATTTGAAGAGATAAATTGCCAACGTTTCGTGCCCTAAGGTGTGTGCACTTCTTCAGGGCTGAAATAATATAGTTACATTTTGTTAATTGACAAATATTAAAAAACATTGAATTGTAATTGAAGCTCCTGAAGACTTTATAAACTCGTGCTGAAGAAACACCTTGACTGGCATAAAAACGGAAAGGATGCTCGAATGACGAATACTCGTACCCAAGATGGCGCGTCACTACGCGAAAATTTAAATTTATCCTCACGAAAAGAAACTGCACGAGCCCTTTTTTTGATAAATCTAAATAAAGAAAATTCCACACGAGTAGACTGATTTGTCCAGAGCACTAATTTTGGCCCCACTGTGCGACATCGAGACTCGATGGAGTTTTTTCTATGGAAATGACAAACGTTCTCCATTCTCGCAACTGCGGAGTCCAGTCTACGTAGCGACTTATGAGTATATATACCGGGAACAACGAACGCTTAATTAAATCGAGTTGCTTTATCGAAAATCCGATTCGACCGAATGACACGAACTAGCAACGGCAGCTTTTGAGTTAACGCGTCGGAGCGGATGAGGGTGCGCGCGAAACGCAATCAAAAACTTTCGAGCGGTACGGCCGTCCTTCCGGCTAATATCCGAGCGGGCAATGGAGCAATGGAGCAGAGATAGTTCTGCGGCGTGACAATTTCCAATCAGAGCACGGAAATGGCACGGCGCTATAATATTTAACACGGTGTGAGCGGTCGTCGCTCGCTATCAAGCGTCTCAGACGGATATGAGATTTCTGACTGCGTCCGCAAAATGCCATAGTCTAAATTATTCCCTTTTCCACAGATATTATAATTCTAATCGCAGACGTTGCTTCCTTCCAATTTTCCCATCCTGTCGGATAGCAAATGTCGATATCCTAATGTATAATCCATAAAAAGAAACATAGAACTAATCTAACATGCGGCTAATCTAAAAGATGAGCCTTTTCATCTATTGAAGTAGTCCTTTTGAGCGAGTCATGCAGTAGAAACTCGGAAATTTTATCGCGCTCGATATAAATTGACAAGTCATATCTGTTCCCAGCACGTTTTGACCATTTTCGCTTATCCGCTAGTAATATATATATATATATATATATATGGGTAAAGCCCCATTGACATTGTAAAAAAAACTTTTTACTACCGATATACGCGCGTTGCAGAGGTGGTTATTGTTACTCGTTTTGCAACGTCAACAATGCGTATTTTTCCACGAAAAAAATTTAAGTCGCCGAACGACGAAAAACGCAGAATTCAATCCACCGCATTGATGCACGTACTTTGCTTGACGAGAGAGATAAGAATTGCAAATTTTTGCATTTGCTTGACAAATCGACATGACTACTCTGAGGAATCCACTACTCTACGCAGGCAGCGGGCTGCATTTTGCTTTTCCTCCATTTCAACCCTTTTACTGACGATAATGTTTCATTTGGTGTGTGTGTGTGTGTGTGTGATATACTTATGTATATATACATATATATATGTATGATTGTATATCTATGTATGCATGTATGTATGAATGTATATTTATGTATGGATGTATGTAGGTCTGTAATGTATGTATGCACCATCCGAGACGTTGCGAGACGATGCGATAGTAACGATCCCCTTGACTATGGAAATGTAAATAGGTGGAAGTGGTTACTGTTACGAGTATACATGGGGCCATCGGAGGTGAGTTTGAATCCGTATCGTCAGTAGCGTCTGTTGCGATAAAGTAAATTCTAAAGAAAATGCGAGGGGTTAACCACTAGCAATTTTGAGGTACACCGGAATTCAAGAATTGAGCCGTTCTCTAGAATCTAGAAAAACGACCTTAGAATTTTACACAAAATTCTTTTCGAATCGTGTTCCTACAGAGTAAGCGTAACTTAAAAACGTCAATCATTTGTAATATGAAGAATACTCTTGGACAATATAAAAGTCTGTCAAATATAAATAAAAAACGGTCGGTAATTCGAGTATGACACACTGTTAAGTACATATTCAGAAAACTACAAAATTAACTTATGGCAGTAAAAGTTAATCATGAGGATTATGTTAACTCCTTTTTTCCTATGCTATGCTCTCTGAATCATCTAATGACCGTACTTTCGAATGAACACTAGGAAAGAATATTTGTTGCTTGATTTATGCGAAATTTGGCATATGTATATGACTAAAACCCTGCCGAGGCTGGCACTAATAAGTCTTCCCCCGAGGCGTGCGCGCGTATTTCTCAATTAGAATTGCATAACGTCAGATGGAGTAGAGTAGTTCTGTTACTCGCGTAATAGAGTCTATGAAGTGGAAGTAGTAGGAAGAGAGTGTCGGAAACGTCGATATTTCACGTGTCATGCGATACGATTGTTGAGCGTGCGCTCGTCTAACATAAGAAGAGCCAACTAACGTTGACATATACCTACCAAGTCTAACTATTACGATCCAGTGTCCGAAAATGCTTTTAGACTGAATTACATGCGTATAATTCAGTACCTCTGTTCCGGTTTGTCACCGCTGCAATGCAGTGGTTACTTGATATCACGATCTGGATTGTACCAATGTGTTTCTGACATTTTCATACAGATTAAAAGTTGAATTATAAAATTTTAAAAATGTTGCATGTTTGTGACATGCAGCAACTGCAGAGAAGAACTCTGGAATATCTAATGTATATAACCTAAAATGACTTTTAATATCAAAAAATTTGTTTACACAGTGAATATCAGATGAGAGTTTGCTTCTTAAATTAGATTCAATTATTTTTTTGTTATTACTGGCCGCACGAATGATGGATGCAATCCCAAGTGTTGTGTTTTGCATAAGATTGAATTTTACCTGCATTTTCTTCATATCTTCAGCAAAAATCAGTTGCTTTTTTATGGAATTTTCTTTCTTCGAAGTGTTCACAGAAACTTGCATAATATATGTGTCACCAGTCGATTGAGAAAGGCGAAGACTGCAATTATTAGCTATTTCCTCACTCGCTTTTTTCTCCAATAGAGTCACAAACAATTTGATCCTTTACTTTTGAAGTCGATTTATGCGCTATTAAGTTCGTAAAATTATCTACACGAGATGAAATATTACACTTGTGTGTAATATTTTGCCTCCCTTTGCTTGGAATTACTTGCGAAAAATGGGACAAAATCCCTAAATCAACTCAAAAAAAGTCCGAAAAATAGGACAGGATTTAAAAATAAGAATAATTTTGTCTCCCTTTGCTTGGAATCACTTATACTTTTTTTATGTTATAATGTGTTGGAGGGAAACAGACAATTTCTGGATCCACCACTGGGACATACACATCGTGACTGATTCGTTGATCTTGTATTAATTCTGCTTAATTTAAACTGAGATAATGTTTCCAACTAGAGAGTTTCCAACAAATTTTCCTTTTTGCGATACAATTTCATTAAGCACCCACTACAAATAGCATTTGGAAGATGTTCGTCTGTTGCATCATACTCAAAAAATGTTTTTATGGAACTTTCAATTTTTCCTTCGGGAGTTATTTTCAACACCTTTTTAACTTCATTTTGGCCTGTCTTTCTTAAACAGATTATACAGATCTTCGCACGATATTCACTGTGTGATCCCACGTTTTTCGACATAATTAGATGTTTGCCCAGAAAATGTCATTAGCAACTATACTAACAATTGAAAATCGCCGAAAATAATAAAGGTGTGCTACTTTATCAACTGTAAATATAAAAAGGTCAATAAAACCATTTCCCACTTAATATTTCAAAAAAGTTTTGCATTACTGGTCCCAATATTGACAAATTCGACTTTATAAGCAACTAATTGGCAAATAATAACCTCAATTTGAACTTTTGGAGTTTCAAAAATGTAAATTATAGTGAAAAAAGAATTGAAACATACGATTATAATGCTAAGTTTGGCAATTTTTTTCGTTAAAAATTAATGAAACACAAAAATTGATTTTTTTCAAAAAGGGCCTAAACGATTTTTTTTTAAATTTGGTCTTAGATTGTTCATGGGATGCCAAAAAAGTATAGTCAAAAGAAAAATCCCATTTGCTAACAACTTTGGGTTATAGTCAGTTCAGCCGCACCGTGATAAAAGTGCAATGGTTCAGAAAACGATTAATTACGGATAAATATCTGATATAATCTTTGTTACGTTATTATAAAGTCAAAACTTTTTTCACCCAGATCGAGTCACACTCCCCTACGTTTTTTCAACTGTTTGTCGTGTCACCCTTGAATTATAATGCACGTTTTTTTTTAACTTGGCCAACTTTTTGCATGTGCTATGTTTTTGCTGGGATTACAGTTTTCTCACTTTTTTTGATTTCTGTGTTTCTATGTTTTTGTTGGGATTACAATTTTCTCACTTTTGATTTCGTGGAATTGTTTGGACGACTAAGAACCATTCGCAATCGAAACATGAATTTTCTGAACAGTACCAAAGTCTGGGTACTGTCTGAGTACTCCACCAAAATCGCGCTTCTTAGAAGCGCGAATGTTTTTTCGTTATTGCACTTCTCGGGGCATCAAAATGTCGCTATACAGCATATACTGAGCCTGTTAACACGCGATTTCGCAAGACCTGCGGCGACTTTTCGTGTTTGCATGTATGTAAACGCGCGTTACTTATCGTTAAACTGTATAGTTTGCCAGCTGGTCTTCGCAGTTGCTTGGTATATCCTACATTCGTCGAGAGGTTTTGCAAGTTGCGAGAGAAGCAGGTAGATGATAGGGGAGGCATTAACGCGATTATCATTATCGCGCATCGGTAATAACCAAGGTTTGCACCTCACGAGCTGTACTCACGCGATCGGATATTCGTTTCCTTTCGTTCTCGTTTCTTTTGTATGCCAATTCGCACCTCTACTCGGATCGTGCTCGACAAATTATTCAGCTTTTTTCTACGTTTAACCAGTAGTACTCTAGTCAACGAATGCTAGAATTTATACGTTATCGACATTCCCATTTAGCAGTTAGCACCTTGATCGAGAGTTGGACTGCTTTTATACGTATGTTAAAAATGGTGCTCGATGTCGCAATTAAAAATACATAGTTGGACATTACAGTCGCGTCAGAAGCATTATTAAAATTCTATCGCAGAAAAAACTAAGGACGAAATTTGTTGCAGGCAATTTTTTAGAGGGATAAATTTTTAGTCAGACAACTTCACGTCTTTTAAAATACATCTGTTGTCATGGAAAAAGAAAAGAAAATTTAACCGATATTTGGGTAAAATGTTCATGTGAAGTTAAGTTTTGTTTAGAAAAAATCGGTGTTCTTTTGACCGTTGAAATTTGTTCAAATTAATAAGTTACGTAGTCTTATTCGGTCCAGATCACTTTATTAGATATTAGATCAATTTTCAACGTTTCTTGCACTAAGGTATGGGCACTTCTTCAGGGTTAAGATTTTATAGTTACATTTTGTTTCTTGATAAATATTAAAATACATTGATAAATATTGAAATATATTTTTCACTTTTATAAACCGAAATTGGTGTGCTAAATTAATTCAGATGTAGACTTTTATAAGGTTAAATTGTTGAATTAAAAGTTTTTTACCTGAAGACATGGGAATGACAACTCGTTAAAGACCATTTGAAGTTGGCCCCCCATGTAATAGTTAAAATAACCTAATTTAGGGGCCAACTTCAAATGGTATTTACCGAGTTGTCATTCTCATGTCTTCATATAAATTTTACATTAAATTCGATGAACACATTTCATTCGGTGTATATACATTTGTCTTGTTTTTTTAACCAAAATTCTCATTAACTTTATCACAGGAATTTTGGTTCATCGCATCTGTTTTGTATTTGTTAGATTTTGTTAGAATATTTAGTTGTTAGAATTGTTAGAATATTATTTAGAATATATTTGTTAGAATAAAAAAGTTTTTTTTATGTTGCAATGAAAATTTTTAAGGTTATGAACCATGTTTTCCGACATTGTTGATTTAAACTGAATTATTTTCTGGTTATATTTAGCATTTTATGCGTCAATTGCACTTAGTCATGTTCAATAAATAAATAAATAATACATTTAAATGAATAAGGAAAGTTATAATTGCTAAAAATTAATATTATTGTAAATTGGTGGTAATACTACATTATCTTTTTGTATATTTATGTTAAGTTAAGTTTTGTTGCAGGCAATTTTTACTCTGGAATCGAGGTATATTTTATCCTTCGTTTTTTTCCGTGTAAAAGAAGAATTATTTGAGCAACATTTTAAGAATTGCATTTCCAATTTCAATTTCTCTGATGTCTTATTCTTTTTCTAGGGCATTTTAATCAGTAGAAATTTCTAACCGACTCAAAAAATTCTCATGTTTCTTGCGCATGTCTTATATGAATTTTCTTTTTGAGTGCACAAGTGCACTCAGTAATTAGTAATTAATAATTCGTAATTAATCAGTAATTAACTCATTAGGAATAACTTGTTAAAATCTGCAAAAAAAATTGAAAAGACTTTTCTGAACTTTTGAAACCTACAAAAATTGCAATAAAGAAAATTCGAAACTTTGTAAACAAGAAATTCCAGAGCACCCGGAAGTATTTCACGTTTTGATATCGATTTTTCTGAATAAAATACGGATTTCCCATTTTGCCCCGAATATCCCATCTTGATTAGAGAAGCGTAAGGGGTATGAAACCCGCGCAAAAATAATTACTGACAGATTTCCACTAAATTTAACATTTAATACATCTCAATTAAATATAATTGAGATAATAAGTTGATATTTATACAAGCTGAAACATTTTGTATTCTAAAATTAAAACTGTAATGTGGGAAAATGGAATGGGATCAATGAAATTTTACGATCAGGGCTGGTTTTAAAAGCTTCTTTAATTTAAATTGAGTCTCGTCAAACTAAAAATAAGGATTACTTATAAATTTAAAATAATTTTATTATTAAATCTGATACTGAATTTACTAAAAGCGAAATTGAATTTGATTCCAGGATCGTTAGCAAAGCTCGGAATTACCATGTGACTATAATTTATTTTAATGCGAAAAACGCCACCAAAGAGATTACGTTTACTTTCTCGGAATGATGACAAGACCGTTCAAATTAAAAGACTCTCAAGGTTGGGCAGCAAGTACACAGTGGTAAAAAAATACTTTTCTTGGTTCAAAATGCGATTTACTTTGCAAATATTAACCGATTTGAATCTTTCTTTTAACCATACAATAAAATCCCTCAAAGAATTGTCGATGTTGATTTTGTAAAAAGGGCTACAGTTTTTTTTAATAAACAAATATATCCCCAAAAATTCAATATTATATTAAATTCAATATATCCCCATTTTTTCAAATTTGCCTTCTAGTTTCTTGTAAATACTGCGAAAATTTTTCAATTTGCCTAAATCTGATAGACCAACATTATTTAAAGGCAATTCGATAATGTTTCAGTATTGAAAAAAATTTGTCATAAATCAATTATTTTTTAAAAGTTGCTTTTGACAATTTTCATTGTTTTCAGAATATTCTTCCACATTCTACAAGAAATTTGTTCCATACTGATACTCTGATGTAAAAAATTTGTATTCGAATAATTATTATTGATAATATTGACAAATTTCAAAAACAAATTCAGAATTTTGATTTTTTTGACAAAAAAGATCGTTTTTTTCAATGATGGTATTTCTAATTGGCTAATACAAGACAATTTTAATAGTAAATTTTTGTTTTTAAAAGTCATAACATTTATTGGCTCATTATATCCTGTGTTCAAGTCTTCATAAGCTGGTTAATCACAATCAAAAATACCAAAATTGAAAGGAAAAACGAATTTTTTTGTTGAATAGAGGCCCAAATTCTGTATTTGTTCATAAATTTGTTTATAATGATAGTTAAGTTTATGAAATAAATTGGTGTTTAACATAATTGGTGTTTAAATTACTATAATAGCCTATTTTCCAACAAAAATGCCAGCCATAAAAAAACTAAAAAAATTTGTTAATTTTGTTTGTTAAATAAAAAATTTGTTGCAACACGTGCACGGTATGTACGACTTTCAATGTATGTTCAGCTATATAGTTCTAAGTTATGTCGTCATACAAAGAAATATATTTTAAAAACTTTTTTTTAATACTACAGGTTCATACATTTAATATACGATAGTAGTGGTTTATTACGGAGGTTGATAATTGTTTTAAGTCTATATAAACATTA
>JBAGKK010514156.1:0-13745 GCA_037177015.1 Euceroptres primus
ATTTAGTAAGGATTATAACAGGGTGTGCTTAGCTTTTTGGTATGGAGTGCTACGGACTCTAGAAACGTGCCATTTGGGCCCACGATGAATTGACCTCATGCCGTTTCACTATGTTCCAATTGGCCCAGGAACTGAAATGGCACATAATTGGAAAGTATATCACTAGGCTTACCTAACGCAAAAAATATCTTAGCTCTATCTATTACACTTGCTAATATAATTTTAAAAAAATCACATGACCAATGCTTAACGCCCAAACGGTACATTTTAGACATGGGATGCTTCAGAATTTCTTGCTTTTTATGAAGCCCTGATCCCATATATATGAGCTTTGAGGGAAATCGGAGGTTGTATGTTTTTATGTACGTAAACCCCCGGGTGCCCTTTGGCAACGTTGTGCTACATGAAACCTGTTGGTTACAAACATTTTTCTCATGCACATTTTTAATACTAAATTCTATATATTTATAAGTTGAATCCAAGATTAAGATAAATGTTACGTGTAAAGAGCGTATCAAACTATCACATGGTGTCAGTATCAAATCTCATTTTCGATCAAGAAGGGAGATAGAACCCTTCGATTTTAGGGCCACAAATTTTCAGAATTTCTACATCAGCCTTGGCTTAAGCTTTTAGAAAATACAGAAAGAAAAAATAAGATTTTCTCATAAGTTCAGGGTGGCCAGACCCCTTTCGAGTTCATGAAATTTGAACGTCCGCAGAAAAAAGGACCCAGATATACGCGTTTTTATATTATATCCAAGGATAAAAATAATCAATTTTAAATTTTCTATGGGGGATGATACTTCAAACTGCAGTAAAATCTCCTTCCAGTCCACCTCTTTCATGTCCGTATCTCCTTTAAGTCCACGAAAGTTACCTACGTTATTTCTCGGACTTGAAGGAGGATTCCGGTCCCGATTTTTGACCTAAAGGAGGTTTTGCTGCATACCTAATCTTTTGGCATTATATATTATACTTAAAAGTGCCGTCAGTTTGTGTTTGAATAGTCTATTCAACATCAATGTTTTCAAACTTTCAATTTTGAAAATGGATCAAATCCTAATTGTTTTTTAATATTAGGAAACGTATCTAAGAATACGCACTTGCGCTCAACTTTATACCAAGCAGCTTGGGCAGTTCTCTAGCGGACGTCCATAAAATAATTCTGTTTAAAGTTTAAAGTAGGGTTTAAAAGTAATACTACTTTTTTAAAAATATAATGACTAGAAAACCTAATAAATACATAAAAAAAAGGCTCTTAACCTGAAACTCTATCGTTTAAAATCAGGTCATCTACTTTTCATTAAATGTATAAATTCTGTTAATTTTCAAATGTAAACTGTAAACTAAATTTTTTATTCACAAAATGCACGAAAGTTATCAAAATTGGCCGTTAGATAATTCCAAGATGCCGCTAAGTTTATTGTATAGCGCGCTAGACTAATGAAATACAGGTGACCTGATGCTAACCCGACAGTAGTGTAAGTTTATGACTAACTTCACACCTGATTGAAAGTTTGACTAACATCATGTTAGTCAATATACTTAAATTAAAGGTCCAATAATGAAAAGCATCAAACGTTTACAGAAAATTCAAGGTGATATGGTTTTCTGTACCGAATGCCTACCATTCATTTAAATTCACTTGGTTAATGTCCAGTTTTTGCACCATACACCTTCGCACGCAAGTAACTACTGTTACTTCGCAAGTAACTACTGTTCGAGCCAAGATGGCAAAGCTGAATTTGGTGACTTCACTTTTATATTAAATTGCTTCAGAGTGGCTTCTAATGCAGACTGATTTCCCGAAAAGTAAGCCGACACTGCATTGTGGAATAAAAGTAATTGCTTGTGCATCACTTTAATCTGTAATAAAAATAAAAATTTTAGAAATTAATAAAACGTATTCTTAAAACATTTAAAAAGTACAGGGATCACAGGCTGTCTCCTTTTTTCAATATTTTCCTCATTTTTCCTCCTATTATTCTCAAAATCCCCTAAAATCCCTTTATTTGAGAATTTTATTCCGTTTTTCCCTTTTTTTTATTCAAAGTTCCCAATAATATGCCAAGAATTGTGAGAAATATAAACTTGTGGCATTCAACAATTCTTTCAATGCTTTCTGAAATTCTGGACAATCTCTAAATCTTCTAAATTCTTCCATTACCAACTAAGATCTTCTAAGATTTTCCCGAATCTTTTAGAATTCTTTAAAATCTACCGAAGGCTCCGAAAATCTCCTAAAATCCTTCGGAATTTTCAAAACTTATCTAAATCACTACCAAGTAGTTTGGGGGTTCCCATGTTGCGGTCTTTCTTAATTGTGTTCTTGTGTTCATTTCATGAACTCTGCGATTCCTCATATTATTATAGAGCCCGGCATAATATTTTTATGATTTAATTGTTGGTTTAGTTTCAGTCATCAAAAGATTAACTAAGATATTTTTTTATTTTTTCTTGTTGAAAGACAATGAAGTTTAGGGGTATGTCACACTTACTTGATCCCTACCTTATCGGCATTTTTGAAGGCCAAACTCATGTCCTTACGAAATGAGATATCGAGTTGGAAATTTGTGGAATTAAATAAAAAGCATTAAAGAAGGTTTACCTGGTCTTAAATATTTATAATAAAAAGAAAATTAAGACCAAATAAACCTTCCGAATTTTCAACTCGATATCTCATTTCGTGTGGACATGAGAATGTCGACAAAAAATGCCGTTAGAGTAGGAATCTACTAAAGGACATACCATTAACTCCTAAGGACGGAATATAATTTTATTAATTAATGAAATTAGAGTTTTCTTATAAAAATGTTGCATTTATTAACATTTATTGGCACCCTTGGTATTTTAACAATGAATCCCCTATTTTCCCTAAAATTGAACTAGTGGACCCGCTGTGACCCCTGAAAGTGATCTACGTTCTAGTTGTATTAAGAAAATTGTCCGAGGATGTTGGACAATGGACATTAGACCATTGCTTATTTTTGAAAAGTTTGAAATCAAAAGTTTCCATTTGCTTTTAAAATGGAAATAAATATGTTTAAAAAAAGAAAATATTTAAAAACATCTTTAAAAAAGAAAATAAACATGTTCGAGTCCGAAAACCGTGCGACTACTTTTAGTGTTGCCCTAAAGGACGTAAGTGCAGCCATGGTAAGTTTTTAACTTTCCGTCGAGAAAACCATGACGCCTAAGTAAACAGGCCGTTTTTTGACCAAAAAAAACGAAAATTTCGTACGCTTCAGCGTATCTTTTTGCGTTTTTAAGCTATTTGTTCTGGACTAGACGAGCGGCGACGCGATGAGGAGTTGCGTTGAGTTCTACCGCATTGCTAAGGTAGAAAAACAAAGAAGTTTTAAAAAACAAAGAAGTTTTAAAAAACAAACGAACGTTTTGAAAAACGAAAGAAAGTTTTGAAGTAAACTGATCTACAAATATGACTTACTAGTCATTGTGAATGTGAATTTTGTGATCCTGGATGCGGCATGACGCAGGCACTGAAGAAGTTACGCTGTGACAAGTTTTGCATGGTGGCCTAGAATCGGACTCGATTCCAAACACAAAATTGCCTACTGTTAGACAAGTGTTATGCCATAGAGAAGTTAGAAAGTTGGCACTACTTTCAATTAATTTTTTTAAATTTCTGTTTCACTTGTTTGTGGCACTGTCACAATATCACTCTTACACAGGACAAACAGCTCAAAAACGGCCTGTTTACTTAGTTTTTTCGACGAAAAGTTAAGAAATTACCTTGGCTGCGCTTACACTGGAAAAAATTCCTGGTAAATATTTAACTACGAATACTAGTCAATGATTTGCCAGAAAAAATGGTAACATGTACCAGGATCTTAATATTTATAACTATTTTCTTAATTATAGTGACCATTATTGAACAGTTAAAATAACAACGAAATAGACACATGCTTCTCAGGGAACTAGGCAAAGCTAGCTACTATATGTACCACTACCATTTTCCTTATTTATTTTAATTATGTGGAGAAAGGCATAACCGCTTAACTCGACCTGTCATGATTTCGAGATAAACAAGATTTTGTGTTCTGTTATTTCTGTCAAATTGGAGAAATAACAGATAGTTTTCACATTAGACGTATAGTCGTATTTTTAACATACTTTTTAAATATGCTGATCAAATTTTGAAAAAATTAAAGGATCTTAGTGAAATTAAATATGTTTCCAGCATAATCGCCTATCTGCTCTTCAGTTAAGTGATTGTGCCGGTTAAATCGGATTTTAGGAGTTTTTATCCACTTCAGTTTGTTTAATGTCAACAAGGCAGAACTAGTTAATGAAAGGCGGTTATAAGGTTATTTAATATAAATAAGGTTATTCAGCCAAGATGGATTTAATTGCACAATATGAATCGGGCATTTCTGAAGAAGGTACACGGACTTTTGGTTTTAATATTTGCTTTTTCCCTTATTAATAATTGAAATAAAACGTAAGGGTTTAGGGATAATCGAGTTACTGTTACAGAAATTCACATAGTGACTACTACATTGTCATGTTAGTATATTTGTTGGAATAAATCTTAATCTATTCCAGAAAGAGCGAAACAAAATTTTCACTTCTCGGCAGAAATGCGTTATAATCTTTCTAAATGTTTTAAGACGAAAAATTCGGCCACGTGACTTCAGGAGGTACGCTTGGCAAAAAGAGAGATGGAACTCTGAGGAGCGCCATCTGCTGACCAGAGACGGGGATTTACTAAGACAAACTGAGTACATACGTTCGCTCGCAAGGTAAGGGAAAACGCTACTAACTAACATAACAATAAGCCTAATATAATCGCATTCTACACTATACACATGTGGGTGATTGTCAAATTGATGGCAAACTTGAGCGATTAAAGTGGCAATCACATTTTTATTAAGAATGTAATAATAAATGAAAGTTGATCTTATCACATCTAAAAATTTGAAATTTGAAAGGGGCACTTCTAAAAATAAGAAATAGTAATAAAAATTTTGATTGAAATATGGTAAATGGATTTGAGGTTACGAGTTCTGTGGAAAGAGCGCGAGGTTTTTAAAAGTACAAAACCGATTACATTATTCACATGTCACGCCTGAGCTAAACGTCAAAAAAGGAAATTAATTGAAAGCTTAATTATTTAATAATTATTTAATAAACAATGAATAAGGTATTTAGCTCACGTCACTCACATGGTATCAAGATTCCTTTCGAGGTTAAAAAATAATATAAACAAACCGGTCAAGTTCACCGACGCGCACGCGTAAATACAACTGTCGTACATGTCGTACACAAATGAGTTGAGAAAAATTATTAATTGATTCCTTTTTTAATGCTTACAAAAATTTAACACATTCTAATTGAAAAAAATTATCCAATTATTATTTAATTTTAATATTCGATTCCAAAAAAAGACTATTAACAATATAAAGTTTAATTTTATAGAATATTGTTCTTCCCAACTTCAGCTAAAATGTGTTATTTAAAAAAAGGGTCGTACGCCAATGGGAAATAAAATGACAAATATCAAGGGACAAACTTCAGGGTTTTCGCAATACTATTTATTTAGCTTTAAAAAAATGCAGAAATTACTACTTTTCCTAGTTCCCTGAGGAGTCCGTGTCCATTCTGTAGTTATTTTTAACTGTTCAATAATGGTCACTACAAGTAAGAAAATAGTTATAAATATTAAGATCCTAGTACATGTTACCATTTTTCCTGGTAAATTCCTAATATTCCTAGTCAAATATTTGCCAGGATTTTTTTTCAATGTAGATCATTTGAGGAAAAACACTAAAAGTGGTCGCACGGTTTTCGGACTGGAACACGTTTATTTTTTCACCAAATCGACCAGTTTAAGTGTATGAAAACTTTTTATTTCAAACTATTTTGAAAGAAGCAATGGTCTAATGGATACCACTATGGCCTTTGTATAGTTTGACATGAAATATGTATAACATTTTAGGGTTAAATTAATTTCGATTGATTAATTGTGAAAAAAAGCAGAGTCTTTAACCCGCTGCCTGATCAAATTACCGTTATCGTTAAAAATCGTCAATTAGGACGCCTGATGGGGACAATGGGAAATACGTTATATGACGCTGGAGTGAGGATAAGGTAGCACAGGCAGAGGGTTAATTAGATAAGGGCCCTTCTCTTATTAGTAATTTGATTACTTGAAAAGGCTACTTACCCTATTTTCATCTAAAAATTTTAATTTAATCGACACATCAGAGCGCAATTTTTCAAAATGTTGCTTATGTTGCTCATAATTAGCCTGCGCTTCTTCCATTCTCGCAGCATTGCTCCCATCGGTTTTCGCTACTTGTGACAATACCTCTAGATCTGTTCTGTATGCATCATACTCTATTCTGCAATAGGATGAGCCAATAGTAATAATTCTTGTAATAATTATTCTTATAATAATAATTCTTATTTCAAGTATGGAAATTTTCTAAAGCACGTAGTTTCCAAGATATAAATTAATAAATAAAAGTGCTAAGTTTACCTGGCTGTTTCATACTGTTTCACAGTTAATAAAGTGTCCTCAATTGTTTTATTGCACAGTGTGTTTACAGAAGAAACAAAGAAGTTTAAGGCCCCTAGGAGTGTCTCACCATTTTTTGTTAAATTTCTTTGCGTCTCAGAATTGTATAGAAATTCTTCTTGTAACTCAGGTGATTTCTGAGCTAATTCAGAAAATGCTTCTCCAAGAGCATGTTGGGTTTGAACTACTTGGTAGAAATGAGACGCTAGAGCTCGAGATAATCGCAAAATGTTGCAATATTTACGTTGAGTTTCTCTCAGTAAATCTATTTGAGTTTCTAATTCTGAAAATAGTATTTTCTTTAGGCAATTTGAAATTTTATAATACGCACATGTATAATAAAACTATAAATAACTTAATTATAAATAATGAATTTTTATTCTACAAATTATCTACTTCACACAATTATTTTAGATTTTATTATATACATTGCAATGGATAATATGATAAATTAAAGAACGGCGTGGAGTAATCTGAGTTAATAGAAAAAAAACAGTGCCTTATCTTCCGACTGTAGAGCATTTAATTAGAATTCTTTGAAAACCGGCTTTTTACAGATAGTAATCAAGTAGAAATTGATCATAATAATTTTATCTATTATATACAGGTTATAAGAAGTTACAATCTTCATTAAATTGCATGGTATTTCAGGTTTTTCAGAGGTCTACGATGATGATCTTCAATATTGCTGTACGTACGGAAACTCGGAATTTTAAACAGGCCTCGCAATTAAAAGTTTGTTTTTGAATATATTTTCATTGTACGTCCTATAATGGTATCGAAATGCCTAATTTTCATATACTGCTATCAGGAAATTTAACCCTTCAGCTGCGGATTTTTTTTTCTGTCGCGGATTTTCATCTCGTTACACGTGATTGGGATTCCCCTCGTTCGATGTGAAGAAGCCACAGCCGATTATGTGACGGAACAATCAAGCTGAAACAGGCGGTAAAAGCGCGAAAAGCGATAGCGCGAGTTTTTCACTGCATCTAAAAGAGAGTAAGCACGTGGTACCATACGGTACCGCTAGCAGCTGATGGGTTAATCATAGAACAATTCTTAATCTCATAAGTACAATATAAACTGCATCAGTCAAAATTTTCACTGCTTTCATGCAGTGACTTATTTCTGGCTGAATAATCAGTGAAGATTTTGACTGATTCATATTCAGCTAAATTGACGATACACGAAAAAAACTTGTACTGAAAAAAATTCCACAAGATAGGATCGGTGGGGTAGGTTCAAAACTTACGGACCTTTACAGACGTACGGATGTACGTGGGCCAAAATTTCAAGAAACAGCCTACGTAATTTATGAACGGTTCCTTACTGGAAGTACAGGAATTTCTTCAGAAGTTTATGATTTTTTTCTTCAAAAGTTATAGAAGATATATAGATTTTTGTGCGTAACCGAGATTCTTAAACAATTTAAGTAAATTTTCAGGCACGATTTTTCCCCGTGCAGAGTGTCAATTTTTGTGATATAAACTAAAAAATTAATTACTGCTTAAAATATGAAAATGATGAACATACGATTAAATTAATGCATTGTTTTTTTCGGGTAATTGTAAATAAAAATCTGAAGAGAAACTATAATATAAAAACAATTTTAAGTCATTTATGATTGTGAACTATTATATCAGAAATCTCATTGACATTCTCAGAAGTCGTATGTCTGACCGCAAAATGAGACCGAGGAATGCGAAACGGGCTTAACCCTTTAATGCCCATTGTGTCATATATGGCACATTCCCTTTTTTCGATTTTCTAGAATTTTTATGTGATAAACTTAAAATTCTGCGAAGTAAGTATGTGGATTATTATAAATATATTAGATTAAAGCCCCCTTACACCTCGTAAGGGGACTAAATTATCTTAAACTCAATGGAAACAAAGACTAAAAAAATTTTTTAAAAAATTTTATTGCAAAAATCGCTCAAAAAATGACCCTAGATTATACCTGAATTTTTTTAGAATTTTTAGTCCATGGATTCTGGATGCAGACCTTAAAGGGTTAAGACGACTTTTGGACAAAATTGAGTTATCGTCACCATCGGATTTTTAGTTTGAGGCAGATTATAGGAAAAAGCTTGGTAGCATGTAAGAAAGTTTTCAATGCAAAATAGTAGTTCATAGAATGTTCTTTAGACGGATGCTCCATTTGTTTAAGCATATAGCGACGATTTGCTATCGGTTACTACCCACATACTTACTATCTAGTAATTAAACTTTCTTAAATTTCTTCATTAAAGCTTTATGGGTTTTATGATCACTGAAAAACGTGTCAGTTTTCCTATCGGAGTAAAAGAGAATTAGGGTAATTACCTGAGTCGACAGTACGTGAAGTTTTTCCGAGTTTTTCATACATAAGTTGTTTTGTGCACTTATATGTTGAAATACTCCAATTTTTAATGCTTTCAATTTTGCTATGAGTTGATCGCATCGTTTGCGTGTCGCCATTCTGAAGAGGTGAACTCGGTGATATGGGCACTGATGTTAAAGTAACAGAAACTTAGTTTAGCGTAATAATCATTTTTCAGTGTGAACTAAGGTGCTTAATAGAAATTAAACTTTTTATTTTTTTAAACCCTACCCCTGGATTTTGTTCCACTTTATAAGAAAAAATATATTATTTACATATATAAAGAAAACTGTAATTACTGACTAATAAAAATGAACACTCCCTTTTTATGTTAAAATTTTTCTAAATTAGGCAGAGTTTATCACATTGACAACATGACTACTCGGGACTGCAGTTCACGTCCGATAAGTTTCCAACTTTGGGGCAGCAAGAGCGGAAAATTCTGGGAACTGCGGACTTATCGAATGTCACCTCTATTATCAGGATATTCAGTTCACGCATACATATTTAGGACGTGACGCGAAGCGCTTGCATGTGCCTGCCGTACGTGTGATGACGTTTTAAGGGGAGTGTAAACTTAGCAGACGGAAACTTATCGGACTTGCACTATACATATATAACAGCCATAAAGATACGTACAAGATTTTGAAATTGGACTTCCAAGAGTTAAATTCATTGTGGCCGGTCTCGGCTGCCCATCGCTTAAACGATTTTTTTTAATGTGAGGTGGAGGAGTACCACTGTGAACTGCACTGGCACTTTCGTTAAGAGAAGGTGCGTCCTTTAACATTTCGTGAATACTTCGTTCCATCCCAGCCGACGTAATAACCTCTTTTGACATGCCGGCTTAATCGCACTAATTATACGTATTCATAGAATCTGCAAAAATTAAAAAAATTTTCACAATTTAGATAGCGATGTTTATGTGAAACTTAATAATCCCTTCAGAAAAACCCTTAGAACAAAAATCTGGACGTCCTCCAGAATCGCTCCCAGCTAGTCGGTATACATAGGAACATATTCTCAGATAAATTACCCATAATTTTTAAAAATCCTCTAGCTTGAAAAATCAGATTTTTATCCAATTTCAAAGTTGGTAAAGGAACGTTCACAAATTACGTAACATTAAAAAGGGTGGGAGGGGGTACAATTTTTGTTAAGTTAATGGTGAAAATGTACAGGAAAAACTTGGAAAATGCATTACGTGGCGAAAGAAGGAGCCACAAAAAGACGAAAAAAGCATTACGTAATTTATGAACGTTCCCTAATCCGGAAAAGAGCATCTTGAGAAATTGGCAAGCTTTAAAAACGCCATAAGCACGCTTGTTATCATTTATTCTCAAGCGCAAAATCTACTTTCTGCACAACAAACTAAAAATGATCCATTATGAACTTTAGTAAAAAAAAACGAATATCTCAAAATCTAAAACCCATTAAAGGGCATGTAGTAGGCGTGAATTTAGTCATACATTTTTTCACCAATATTCTCGTAAATAAATAAATCCCAACCAAAACATGACACATGCAAAAAATTAACCAAGTTAAAAAAAACATTCGTACATTACAATTCGTGAGATAAAAAATAGTTTACCAAGTGAAATATACAACTCTTCTAAAATAAAGAAAAATTATAAAGTAAAATCTCTTATGGAAGAAAAAAATTTATTTCAATAAATATCTTGAAAATAAAAAAAAAAAATTAACTTTGAACGATTGATTAATAATTTAATGTAACAGATCCTGCCAAATTAAAAGTTTTTTTCAATATATTTCTTAAAGTAAATTTTTTTCTTCCATTAAGAGATTTTATTTTATAATTTTTCTTTATTTTAAAAGAGTTGTATATTTCAGTTGAAAGAATATATTTTTCAACACGCCGTGCGCAATCCTCAATATTTCGCACGCTAACGAAAAAAAGCATACGCAATATTTAGGATTGCGCACGTTGTGTTGAAAAATAAAGTACGTAACTACCTACGTGCAGTAGAGTGATTTTCGTCTCGTATGAATTTCCCACTGGCTTCGCTCGTGTGAGAACATCATACGAGACGAAAATCAATCTACCGCACGGCGTTACGTAATGTACTATTATCTCACAAATTGTAATGTACCAATTTTTTTAACCCTTACCGGCATGGTGGGACAGGCTGTCCTACCTTTTTTTCGCATTCTTTCAATTTTTTAACTACTTTTTTAACAAAAAATACCGGGTTTTTTGTTTCTTCTGGATCCTTAAACCATAAGTATAAAAAAATATAAATACTCATTAATTATTAACTGCAAAAATACCATAAATAAACAAATAGTCAAAATTAGTGCTTTTTCTAGGAGAAATGCGTTTTCCACTAATCTGTTTCGAAAATCAAACCGGCAATTTTTTCACGTAATAAATATACCCCAAAGTATTTTTCAGAATTTTTTCAGAATTTTCCGCCATGTTGTTTTTGTTATTAATTCTTGTTTTTTTTTGTCAAAAAATATATGAAAAACAATATTTTGTAACCTCATAAGAATAAAAAAAATAACGATGTTTAAAAAAATGGCCTGCCACATTGGCTCCACCATCTTGAATTTTGAAAATAATACAGTTTTGACTTCAGATTGGAATTCAACGACACTAAAAACCCTTAGAAGACGACTTGTTTTTAAATTAGACTACGTTTGGAAATCCCCCCCCCCCGCCATATTGGGTACGCCATCTTTAATTTTAAAAATGATAAATTTTCGACCTCAGATTCAGACTCAGCGACCCAAAAAACCCTTAGAAGACGAGTTTCAAAAAAATTAAGACTATTTTTGGAAATCACCATCCGTCATACTAGCTCAGCCATATTGAATTTTAAAAATTATAAATTTCGGACCTCAGGGCGGATTCAGCAACTCAAAATATCCCTGGAAGGCGAGTTTTAAAAAATGAGTATATTTTTGGAAATTCCCTCCTGCCTGGCTTCGCCACATTGAATTTTCAAAATTCGAAAATTTTGACCCCAAATTTGAATTCAGCGATCCAAAAGAAAAACCCTGGAAACAATTTGACTAAAATTTCGAATGCAAGGAATAAAATATGCCTGAAAGGGTTAACTTGGTCAACTTTTTGCATGTGAAAAACTTTTTGTTAGGATTTCACAATTTTTTGTATCATTTAATAATAATTAAACTTGAATATGTAACTTTCAATGCGTTCATTATTTACAGGGATATTGATTATTTTGTAAAAAATTTTTTGAATTTTTTATCAAATTGTAAATATCTTTGTAAATAATGAACATTAGTGTGTGCCAAAAAAAGTCAAAGTTCGAATTTTCGTGCTCCAGGAATGTCAGATTTTTTTTTTGGTAATGAAAAAATGTTACCCTATCTTTTTAAACAATATTTAGAGATTACGCTGTGCATTTGAAGTTTCTATGGAGTTTTCGTCATTTTAACATGGGATAATATGTTCTTTTTTCAATTGCAAATTTGAGGCACTAAATATTAACCGATTTTACTCAGATTTGATGGTGTGCTTCTTAGACACTTTAAAAACGATTTCGTGAAATATTTGCTTAAAAATTAGAATTTCATAGTCGCAATTAATCGTTAAAAACAGTCATTTTTGACGAAAATCTACAAAAATAACGAACTTTGAGAGGCTTTTAAATGTTTAGAAGTTGTACTTTATCTCGAAATTTCGCACAATGATTCTTAAAGGACAAGAATGCGTTCCTTTAAATGTGACCTTCATTAATAAATATTTTGTCAAGAGAAAATAAGAAAAAGAAAAAAAAAACAATATTTTGAAGTTTGGCCTTCGCCGGACTGGATGCGAACACAAAGCCATAAATCAACTCCATTTAAGTAATTGTGCCCTAGGTGGGAGAGCATCAATTGCTCCCCAGCTACCTGAGTCCTGTTCCTCTTCCAGTGTGCACATGACACTACCCTTCACGCGCCTCAATGCAGCTTGGGGTTGGGTTCCTGCTGAAATAATCCCTTTATCTTTTTCTTTGTCTCAGACCATCGAAATAAAATTAATTTGTACAAATAAAAACTTAAATATTTTGGCGATTAGAAACTTGAGAGTTAAAATTTCAAACTCAGTGCACTTTCACGATTACAAATATCTAAAAATTTTTTTATAAATATGCTAAATTAAAATAAGTCTTATGTAGTAATCGATAAATTGAAATATTTAAAGTATTTAAGGACGTTCACCGGCTAATCGACTTTTCTATGTAGGGCATTATTTCTGAACTGCCCCAATTTTAAAAGTCATGTGTTCTGATTGCCTTCAAATTTTCAGAGTTTGTTTGGCTATACGATAGTAGTTGACCCACCAATTTATGGATCTTTACTACCATCCTTCTTCAAATGGTCATAACTTTCTTTCTATAAATGCGAATTGAATTTTCTATGAGTGATTTCTGAAGGGTTTTTCACGCCCTTTCATCCTGTCAATCCATTTTTTTAATTTTTTAATTTTCGTAAACATATTACGATGTAAAATGTTTATTTAATATTTTCTACACTTCGGGTACTTTTGATTTTTTAAAAATAATTTTAAAAGAAAGTTTGACTTTTTTCCAATAAAAACCTTAGTCGACATAATGGAACTCCAAATAGTTATGCGATTATGCGAATATATCCGAGCGAAACCCTCGCTTGCGCACTCGGACCTCCTGCCAAATGAATAAACCTAACAGTCAACAGACTAGCACAGGCCGAACCAACTTCAGAGGAAACAGAGGTCAAGGCAGAGGACATTCCAGAAGCAGAAGCAATTATCGAGGTTTCAGAGGCCGAGCAACCGCCAGACGAGCTGAGTATGGAGATGATGGTGAATACTGGGATGAGTATGAT
>JBAGKK010514167.1:0-13745 GCA_037177015.1 Euceroptres primus
ATACATTATATATTATATATTATACATTATATATTATACATTATATATTATATATTATACATTATATATTATACATTGTACATTGTCCACATTGTTACATACATAAAACATTATGCACATTATACATTCTACATTATACAATGTAAATTATGCATTATACATAATACATTATGCACATAATACATTATACATTATACATTATACATTACACAATAAACGCATTATACATTATACACATTATACATTACACACATTATACAGTGTACATTATACACTATACACATTGTACATTACACATAGTACATTATGCACATTAAGCAATATACATTATACATTATACATACACATTATATATTATACATACACATTATATATTATACATACACATTATATATTATATATTATACATTATACATTATATATTATACATACACATTATATATTATACATTATATATTATATATTATATATTATATATTATATATTATATATTATATATTATATATTATATATTATATGTTATATATTATATATATTATATATTATAATATTATAATATTATATAATAATAATATTCAGTATTCAATATTAATCGAACACATCATTTTCTTAAAAGAGAATGTATTAAAATTCCTTGGAATATTTATCTGTTTAGTAGATCTAGAATTATTTAAATGATTCGTTTTCATAAGGTACATCATTAAAGTTTCATTTAACTCTAAAAGTTTTAGTAAAATCTATTTTTATCCTTTCCATTCTACTCCTGAAACGATCAGTAGAAAAAACGAATAGGGTCAAACGTATATTCTTCATTCTTGATCCATGTGCGTCAGACGACAATTGTATTCGAAACATCAGTCCATCTTTCAGAAATAATTGAAAATAATTACGTAATTAAATAATTAAATAATTCAAGTTCATCCATGCACTAAAATTAGTTATAAAAGTCAAGTGTCTTTTAATGTTTTTTTCTTTCTTATCACCAAAATTAAATGCTCACTTTGCATTTAGGATTTAGTGACACCAGATTTTTTTGTTCACTAAAAAAGGGATTTGAGCTCTTTTTGTAAGTAGTATTATCATCAAAATTGTAATTATTCTGAAACATGTTTTTCTTCACACAGTTCTTTAAAAAAAAGAGAATTATTGTTTAAAATAAAGATTAGTAATTTTTTAGTTTGGAATTTTAAAGCTAAAGATCACCTTTGTAAATATACTCGAATCCCGGTTTAATATGGGTTTTGGTTATTGCGTATCTTAAACCGGAATGTCCTTGAGCGCCTCTGAACACAAATAGTCAGGGCCGTACGAACCACTTTCAGTCATGAATTATGTAGGAATAATATGAATTATATAACTGAATTATGTACGCATGTAAATTTTTTTACCATAAGGGATAAAAATTCTTAAATAAATGACTCGACGACCGTAATCCCTCTCTACCCTCCGACCCGCGCAAATACGGAGTGCCACCGAACGAAATTCTAAGAACATCCTAAACCGGGATATATTAAACCGGGTTTCGAGTGTAAATATTACGACCTATATTTTTTACATTTTCAAAAATTTCTTCTCTAGTAAATGAGGAATTTTCCCATTAAAGAGGAATCAAAAGGGCTTTCGTCATTGAAGCAAATCCTCACGCCTCCGTCAACTCCATTCGTTGACGCGATTCGATAAACGGTTACGTGATCGTTAGAGCGCTAAGAGGATTATCGTTTGTGCTGGGCGCACGTAATTCTGAGCTTGTAATAGTTTGAGATACTTGCCACCTTTTGAAAGACTCGCAAAGTCGTTTTCAAACGTCGTTTGATATTTAGAGATAACGAACTTTTATAATAGGTAATTTGCATTTTAAGTTTAAGCCCTGTTTGGAAAAAATTATTATTTTTCTTTGCATAAAATGGTTTGTTGAGAACTATAAATTCTTAATTAAAGAAATGAATCATCAATGAATTTTCCGTGACATTTTTTCCCTTCAATTTACATTTCCATCTCGAAGGCTTAATATTTCCACCCTATTTTCTTTTTTCAACTCATTTAATCTAAACAAACTTTTATAATTTGATAATTTCTTTCTTTTTTTTTGTGTTTTTAAGCTAATAACATTTTCCAATCTGTGTCGTAGTTCGTAATATTTTAAACATTTTAATGACATTTTTTCAATTTTTTTTTTGTAAAAAATATTTTCTCCTACTTTTTTTTCTAGTGAAAGTTCCAGTAAGTTTTCAGTATCACGTCACTGTAAAGCTCAAAGGACAAAAAATTAACCTTGGAGTGTTGAGCATAAATTCATTCTAGTGAAGTGAATCTTGTCTAATAGGTTTATGTTGTATCTGTCAACATGGCGGCTTTCTGAGTGATCCTAGGGGATCAACTCGACTAACGAGACAATTCATTATGCATTCTCGCGTACAACAATACCCCGTTAGAGTTGCTTAAATTATTGTTAGTGTAATTAATTGACAATTATACAGTTGAAATTTCAAATGATCAGAATATAGCCTAGATGAAATTAGCATTGACTGCATAAATCATAGCGAGAGCTAAAATGTTTCTTTCATTGTATTTTGAATGAAAATCGAATAGTTAATTGGAGCCAATATTCAATTCAGAATTTTAGGACAGGGACAATAGTCAATAATTAAGATTCAACAATCAATAGTCGATAGTCAATAATCAATAATCGATAGGCAATAAGTTATTTGTTATTTTTCAAATTTTAATGGTATCGAAATTCAGATATTTTAAGTTTGAATGTTCTTAGCTCGGAACATTTTTAATCCTAAGAATAATAAATATAATAATATAAAATTAATAAGATAAATATAATAAATAAATATAATAAATAAATATAATAATAAATATTTATACTTTTTTTAGTCCAAAACTTGCACTTTTTGAAACTCAGAGCTTAAGTATCCATACCCATACTTTTATTTTGAAATTTCGGTATTATACATTTTGAAAGTTTTTAATTTTGATATAAAGTTTATAAAGTAAATAGTATTTTAAAAATTACCGTCAACTGCATGGATCATTTCGGGGTAAATATGGATCGATATTTGAGATTTATAACTCCGTAGAAGAAAAAATGGTTAGTAATTGGATTTTTTTATACATTTGAAACAGTATTCGTAAGATTTAGAGTAAAATCCCATTATAAAAAAAAATTTCCACGGATTTCTAGCGGTGATTTATGCATACTCCGGTTGACGGTAGTTAAGAGACAAATGATTTTTCCAGCCTGAAAAAACATAATTTATGTCTTTCTTTTTTATTGCAGAGGGTGATTTGAAAAACAATTTGACACAGTGGATTCATAAAAAGAGGAAACGATGTCGTCAGTGAAGGTGGCGGTGCGGGTTCGTCCCTTCAATAATCGGGAAATATGCCGCGAAGCACAATGTATTATCGAGATGAATGGAAATACCACCTGTAAGTAAAAATTGATTAATATTATGATTCCCCACACGGAAAAAATCTGTGACAGAACCAGGTACAAGTTTAATACCTGAACCTTCTTCAAAAACCGAAATGTTTTCTTTAAGTATTTAGAGCTTATTCAAAATTTATAATACATCAGTAGCTTCTTTTCATTTATAAAAAGTTATTTGAAACTAATTTTTTCTAAATAAAATCCTCGAATTAGAAAACTTTGTTAAATTTAACACTCAGAAAAATATCTAACCAAAATTCTAGTTAAGCTCTACTTAGCATTCCTTTCCAGTTGTCTTGATCAGAATTCTGGTTATTCTAAATAGATTTTGTGGTTATTTTTGAAAATTATGAAAAATTCTGGTAATGCAAAACAGAATTCTGATTAAAACAACCAGAAAAGAATGTTAAGTAGAGTCTAACCGGAATTCTGGTTAGAATAACCAAATATTTTTCTATGTGAATAATTTTTTATAGGTTGTTCTTTTTTTCTGATGTATATTAAATAGAGAAAAAATTTATAGGAGTAGGAAAGGGTGCTCTACTTCTTTGTAAGAATTTCAATATTATGGTTATGTTCGTTGCAATAAACTAGAAAGGACAGGGTTTTGTGTTACGAAATTTTTGCATCGCAATATTCATTTTTCTCACACTGCACTTAATGATGCTCGTAGAATGCAGTCACGAGTTTTATGGAAATTCAAGAAAAAGGAGCAGTAGTAGCAAAAAATGTATACTACACCTTAACTTTCTCAATTTTTTACACAGATTCTTCAAAAGCCATATATTTTCTAGCATTAGCCAACAGTAAATTATAATGTGGCGTTCCGCGAAGAAAAGGCCCTAAGAAAATCGATTTTCAGGTTTCCAATGCTATCGATAGTTTTTAATTTGCTCCATCATAATAAAAAAAATTATTTTTGTATGACTTTACTATCTGCGAACGAATCAATTTTTTAAATAACCTTATTTATAACAAAAATATGAAAAAAGCTTCTGAAGGATCTTTTTCTCTTGTTTTTTTTTATATTTTTTTTGAAATTTCTGTTCGGATATGATGCATCATAGCATTTGATATGCTTCACAAATGCGTGAGTTATTCTTAGATATAAAAGGAGGCGATTCATTGAATCGTGTCGCGAGCTAAAATTGCAAATGTCTATTGGAAGAGAGCAGCAAAAAAGAAATAACTTGGATGCTGCATCTTGGGTGGGATCGATAGTCCGCATCCGTGACTCACCGGCTCTTTTTATTACGACACCCTCTGTCTTGTTTTTCATTCATCAATAGTTCCAGACGATAGTAAAACTATGCTCATATTTCCTATGTATTTCAAATAAAAAAAATACATATTTCTTTTATGACTTGCAAAGAAATATCTTTTTTTATTTCATTATTTAATATCTTCTTACAAAATTATGAATTTATGATACCGAGTGTGAAAATATAAATAATGAAACATAAATGTTGAATTCTAATACAATTTTTTTGGTTTAAAATAAATTCTTATCGTAAAAGTAGTTATATTTTTTGAGACAAATTTTATTTAAAAGAAAAAATTTATTTACTTGATAATACAAATTTTGATGTAAACAGTTTTTATTATTTTTAATGTAGAATGGATCTTGTCTATTAAGGGAATGCGATACATTATGACGTCATGTTATGAGGGTTCTAATGCTCTTTTAAAATAATTTAGAATGACCAAATTGATCTTATTTTACAAAATAAAATTTGTACCACAGTTGACATCAATGCTCCGTTATGTCTCTTTATCATTTCCCAAAATTACAGAACGATATTGGAATTAACAATCATATTTCAAAACTAACATTCGGTGAACTTATAATTAAAATAATGAATCAGTCAATTTGTAATTTTGGAAAATCATAAAAGACATAACGGAGCATTGATGTTAACTGAAGTAAAAATTTTATTTTGTAAAATAAGATCAATTTAGTCGTTTTGAATTATTTTAAAGTGGTGTTAGAACCCTCATTCACATAACATAAATTCACAATGTATCATATTCCCTTAAGTATGTAATAAGTGCTACTTAATGTCATTAAATTGATTCAGTGTTATGTAATTTAATAATTGTTTTCATGTATTAAAATTATTGTGTAATACTAATCACAATGAAGTAATTTTATTTAAGTGAAGTATTTTATGAAGTATTTTATTTAAACGTTAAAAGAAACGTACTTAGTAGAATTATTATTTTAAAGTTTCATTTTTTTAAATTGAAATTTTTATTATGAAATTTGATACCTTTAAAGTCGCAACAAATATATCTCGATTCCGAAAATTATTGCTCCAGCTTTTCCAGTCAATTTAGTTTTCCAATATCCGGCACGTACGCCCAATCGAGAGAAGAGGGACGGAAATTTGATTAAAATGGAAATGATAATTATTATTTGAACCCCCTTGTTTTCGACTCGAGCGAACCAATTTCTAACTCAATAACTATTCTGTAATTAATTTTCAGTTTGAGATTCGAGGAACCTATTTCTAATTCTATAATCCTGTAATTAATTTTCCATTTGAATTTCTCAATGAATTTAGAATCACATTGAAGAATTATAGTGTATATCAAGCTCTGATTGAAAAGTTGCTTTTCTAATATTTCTTACTGAGCAAAATGGCAAAATCAACAGGAGTGATTTAAAAAGCAAATATTCCTCCCTTAATTAATAGAAGATGGCTTTTACGTAGTAAATTCGTTTAGGAAAATTCCCTCGTATTTCGGTCTTTTATTGCGAATTCCCGGACTTGGGAAAAACTTCAGATGAAAATTGAATTTTACGGGTTTTTTCTTTCATTAGATTCTAGCTTTTGATTAGGGAAAAGTTAAACAATGAATAATAAACACATACAACGTAAAGTCACATAGGGAAAAGTTCCCTAAGACGGGCTACCTCCTAAGACGGGCCACCCTTAATATTTTTGTATACAAACATTATATTCATCACTTATGTATGAAGATACATGCTCAGCAGAATTCTAGTTATTTTGAAAATTTTTTTGAATTGGAAGTAAATTAACGAAAACAGAAAGGAAAAATTATTTCTGTACATTAGAGAACGAAATTTTACCTGTTTTAGAAGATGTGATTTAATAACTCCTAATGATTTGAAGGAGTAAGTTACTATTTTTTTTATAGATAATTTTATAAACTTTGCAGTTGTTACTTAAGTTTTATTAATTTCTATGCTGTTTGATAAAAATATTTTAAAAATTGTAAACATGCGAAATTCCTAAGACGGGCCCCGGTTAGGCTAGAAAAACTACTGATAATTGCGTAATCTGCTTTATCTATGAATTTCCGACGGTACACTGAAAATACGTCAAATATTTACATTTTCCAATATAATTAGTATCTTTCCTAACCTCTTTATTACTTTTTGATCATGAACAAGAAATTTTTAAAAATATGTTGTTTATTCACTTTATATCAGTAAATTATTGATCTACGATGAATAACATTTGTTATTTTACAATTTTTTATAAACATTAAGTTCCTAATCTTTGTTAATACTTGCTTTTTTTTAGACCTTATTTAACGCTTATTTTACGTTTTATAATAAATTTTGCATGAATAATATGTCATAAATGTGTAGAATATGTTTAACCAGTACGCTACGAATAAAATTTATCAATATCTAGTGCTTAATTACATAGCTCTTTTGATTTTTAAAGGGGGCCCGTCTTAGGATACCGGGTTGCCTAAGACGGGAAAAATACATATTTTTTTCAACATTGAAATTTATTATCTTTTAAACAATTTTTGAACGTTTAAACATATGAACTTTGTAAAGCAAACATGAAACTATGATGTCGGTAATCGCTTTTGCTTCTGAAGTTACTTAAAATCGAAAATTTTCGAAAAATATGGCACTATGATCTTAGGCAACTTTCCCCTATTTAAAGTTTTAATATTCAGCAATTTCATCTTATGTTAAATACTCTGAATTTAATAATATTCTGAATTTCAAATAAGGTTTTAATCAATAATTAATTGCTTTTTAAAAGGATAAATCTTTTTGTAGCATAGTTAATTTACTAAAATATGCAAACAGTTTTCAGATACTGCCGAGTTTCATTATTCAAAAAATAAAAGATACTTTTAGTATACAATTAAAATTATTAGGAACTACATTGAAACGTTGAAACTGAACAAAAGAAAAATAATTAAAATCTATTTTGATTCTAATTTTAAACATATTTTTTACTGTGAACTTCCTAGTTATTCATTCTATTTTTTTATTTAAAAAAGAATCGTGCACTATTTTCTCGAAACTGACTAGTCTAGAAAAAATCTGAAAAACCAGAAAAGTTTATTCAGCTGCGAAATATATCTCGTGAGCTCTGGTGACTCATCGCTCCCAACATCGATTTTTCATTTGACCCCGGCGCCTGTCTCCTTTTTCGCGAATCTGCAAATCAGCATTTTAGTAACTCGGTTCTGTAAATAGGTAGTTTATTCTTTTTTTTGTATTTTATAATATGAAAGATATGTTAGAAGAGTAGAAAGTGAAAAATTAACATTATATTCAAATGCTTTATTTTATTATATAAGAGGGTTTCTTTTTCCTTTTGCTCTGAACCTTTCACAATAAAGTACTCCTTCGTGTATTGAGAATTGCGGATGCGTGGGTGTTTCCGTGACTGTTTGCATATTAAATGCACATACACCTACGCAAAATTGCAGTTATATATAGTCTAAAGAAGCCAGAGACAAAGTATTATTTTGTATGCACTACAGTGTGATTATAACCGTTATTCCTGTTAGAAACTGGTTTGACGTTAGAACAGTAATATTTTTCAAAAATTTTGGTTGAGAAAACTTAAATATTTCTGACCCACTAAATAGTCGTTTTTTTACTCTATGATTGAGATGAAAATATTATTAGATAAATATTTGTAGCTTGATGTAAGAAAAGCGATTTTTAATGATATTAAGACAAGATTTTTTTTTATGTCTCTTGAATGAAGATTTGGTAATTTTAATTCAAAATGACTTTCGAATTGACGATTTAAAATTCAGAATTTGAAAGGATAAAGATTTTTACAACCACTTTTTTGAAGTCTTTTTCTTCCGAAGATTAAAAGTTTTGTGTCTCTCAACTGAAAAGAGTAGTCGTTTTATATTTTAATTTAAAAGCTATATATAAAATTGTAATCGATAGAGGTCTAAAAATTAAAAATTGAAATTCATTGAACTGATTACTTGAAAGATGGAAAGTCTAAAAAAAATTAAGGTTTCATATGAACTATTGAAAATTAGCAGAACGTGCTATCACAGAATTAGATCCTATCAGTGAGCAATGCCTCGTGGCACAATAAAGTTTAGTACATTTCTGAAGAGGTAATCGAGATTCGAAGGATGCTTGCTTTAGAAAATTCGGGTAATTAAGCCTCAAGCACTTCTTGTCTGATCTACATTTTCAAGTTAATTAACAACTTATTATTTGTCAAGTATCAAGAATTTTCTGCCAGAAAAAAATTAAAATGCATGCAAAAATTTAACATAAATATGTATAGTGATGAATTTCGAGACTTTTTGAGACAAATTCGAGGTTTGATCGAAACATGATCAGATGAGGTCAAAATTGAATGGAGATCGCGAATCTCAAATAAAAAATTCAAGATCTCAAGTCAAGAGTCTCGAAAATTCGAGATCTCGAGTCGAAATTCTCGAAACTTTTTACTCGAGATTCTCCATCTCTGTTCAATTTTGAACTAATCTGGCCATTTCTATAGCAATAATGTGTAATAGCAATATGTAGGTATGCAAAATCATTTACATATTCGAACATTTTTTTCTGACAGTAAACATTTTTCGGTGAATAGTGTACGAAAATTTTCGAGAAGAAAAGAATTCAATTTTCTAAAATTATGTTATTTGTGAACCAGCTTTCGCAGTTATTGTGCCACGGAAATTGTAAATCCTAGAGCCAATCGATAGTTCGACGTATTATTTTAGCACAGTAGTAACACACGCGATCGGTCAGCCGTGCCTGATGCTACTGTCTGACCAAAGCTTGGATATCACTACTCGTATTATGACGTATGCCCTGAATAATAACTTCTGCAGCCTACACATTTTTATTATTATTTTGCAATGCCGGAGTGGAATAATTACAAGAATCTAATTTTTAGATCTTTTTTCAAATAAATTTTGAATTTTAGAAAATGAAACTTTTAATAAGATGTAAAATTTATAAATAAATCACTATATTCTCGTGTGTTGCGAATGATAAAATAATTAATCACATTCTAACACTGTTAGAAATGCTCGTAAATTTCCGATACTTTTAGGTTACGAAAGTAACTGGAATTTTTATAAAGTTTAAGATACTTTTCAGAAACCGTATCTGAAAGTTATCAAATTGTAACTGAAATTTACTAAACTGTAACTGAATTTTCATGAATTTGTCTTGAATTTCAGTTACGGTAACTGAATTTTCCTAAATTTATCTTAAATTAACCAAATTGTAACTGAAATTTATCAAACTGTAACTAAATATTTAGTTATATGGAACTACATAAAGCTTCAATTATCTGAGCGTAAAATTTTTTCTGTTACAGTTTCGGAATTTTAAGATACAAGTTTCAGAATTTTCAGTTTCAAGTTTTAGAATTTTCTGTTACAAGTATCGTAAAATTACCAACATGTTTTTTCCTAAATTTTTCTTAAATTTACCAAATCGTAACTGAAATTCACCGAACTGTAACTGAAATTTCAGAAACGATAACTGAAATTTCGGAAACAGTAACTGCTTAAAGCTTCAGTATCAGGTCTCTGAAAATTGCCATGGAAATTTCAAACAGTGTAGAGACGTGGGTGTGAAAACTTTTACCATGCAAAATTCCATTTTTGAATTTATTTATGAAAGTGTTTTAAATTTTAATATGAATCTTGTGAGAAATTGCTTGAATTTCATAGTATTAAATACAAAATATTAGAAATTTCAAACAATAAAGGTGATCCGCTTGATATAGTATCTTAAGATTTTTTTATAATACATTTTCATAGGTACGCATAAAAAATAAAAAATATTTAAAATTTTAAACTTAATTTTGGTGCGGAACTTGAAAATGCTTTTCTTCTGTTTCAAATAGTATATTGCGTGACAAGTGTGAACTGACGGCTTTTTTTAAACAAGCACCATGTTTTTAGAACGCGTCGTAGGCGATCTGCTAATTTTTAAAAATATTGCAAAATAATATCTTTTTATGTAAAAGAATCGAAATCAAACTATCAAAATAAATTATTTTCAGTAACCACCAAGAAGAATTATTGGTTACTAGAAAATACAAAATAATATAATTTTGTTATTTTAAAAAAATAAAACATTATTTTAAAAAGTACATGTTTTGAAATAATAAAAATTCTAAACAATTTTTTTTACCATCCCTTTCATACGGATAATCGTAAGTGAAAAATAGTTTCCTCAATATTAAACCGACTTTTCAAAACATTCTTCTTTATTATTAAAACGATTTACAAAAAGGAATAAAATTTTGGTTCCTACTATATTAATTTTAGTTGTTTGCAACAAGAACAAATTTTTTAAGAAATAATTTAAAATATGATTTTTACGAGAAACCCTTAAAAGTTTTTCTTGAATTTCAGAAACGAGATATAGAATAAATTTTTAAAAATGTGGTGAGATATTTGTTTATTACGTATGTTTCATGTCCACATTTAGTGCTTTCCTATCTTGACAATAAGACATACATTTTTAGAGTTTACAATAAATTTTACGATTCTTCATTTTTAAACAATCTTTCTTTCATATCGGATAGGAAAACCCACAAACTTAGAGGTTAAACACGCATAAATATTTATAGAATATGTTGCTAATTATTAATATGATTATACCCCAAAATTCACTTGTCATAATTTTCATTTGATCGAAATTCATCTTACCCAATAAAAATTTTTCATAATTTTTATTAAAAGAATGAAGGTATTAAAAAGAAAGTCACACTACCTGGTGATTTTTAAAAATATTTCAAAATAATATCTTTTTATATAAAGAATCACAATCAAACTATCGAAATAAACTATTTTCAGTAATCACCGCGAAGAATTATTAGTTACTGGAAAATACAAAATAATACAATTTTGTTATTTTAAAAGAATAAAACATTATTTTAGAGAGTATATGGTTCTAAAATAATAATATTTCTAAACAATTTTTTTAAACAACCCTTTCGTACGGATAATCGTCAGTGAAAAATAGTTTTCTCAATATTCAACCGACTTTTCAAAACTTTTTTCTTTATTATTAAAACGATTTACAAATTTAAGTAATCACATTTTGGTTCCTGCTATTTTAATTTTAATTTCTTGCAACAAGAACAAAGTTTTTAAGAAATAATTTAAAATGTGATTTTCCTGAGAAACCCTTAAAAGTTTTTCTTAAATTTTAGAAAAGAGTTTCGAGAATAATTCTTAAAAAATGTGGTGAGATATTTGTTTATTACATATGATTCATGTTCACATTTAGTGCTTTCCTATCTTGGCAATAAGACATACATTTTTAGAGTTTACAATAAATTTTACGATTCTTCATTTTTGAACAATCTTTCTTTCATATCGGATAGGAAAACATACAAACTTAGAGGTTGAACACGCATAAATATTTATAGAATATGTTGCTAATTATTAATACGATTATACCCTAAAATTCACTTCTCATAATTTTCATTTGATCGAAATTCATGTTACCCAAAAACCATTTTTCATCATTTTTATTAAAAAGAAAGTCACACTATCTGGTAATTTTTAAAAATATTGCAAAATAATATCTTTTTATGTAAAAGAATCAAAATCAAACTATCGAAATAAACTATTTTCAGTAATCGCCGCGAAAAATTATTGGTTACTAGAAAATACAAAATAATACAATTTTGTTATTTTAAAAGAATAAAACATTATTTTAGAAAGTACACGGTTTTGAAATAATAATATTTCTAAACAATTTTTTTAAACAACCCTTTCATACGAATAATCGTAAGTGAAAAATATAGTTTCCTCAATATTAAACCGACTTTTCAAAACTTTTTTCTTTATTCTTAAAATGATTTACAAATTTAAGTAATCAAATTTGTAATCAATAAGTAATAAAATTTTTAATCAATAAGTAATCAAATTATTAATTTTTATTTGTTTGAATAAGAACAAAATTTTTTAAAAACAGTTTAAAATGTCATTTTTATGAGAAACCCTTAAAAGTTTTTTTTTAATTTTAGGAAAAAATTTCCAGAATAATTCTTAAAAAATGTGGTGAGATATTTGTTTATTACATATGATTCACGTCTGCATTTAATGCTTTCCTATCTTGACAATAAGAAATACATTTTTAAAGTTTAAAATCAATTTTACGATTCTTCATTTTGGAACAAACTTTCTTTCATATCGAATAGGAGAACCTACAAGCCTACAGAATATTTGCAAAGAGTATTGCTAATTATTAATATGATTATATCCCAAAATCCACTAGTCATAATTTTCATTTGACTGAATTGCAGGATACCCAATAACCATTTTATATCATTTTTATGAAAGAATGAAGATATTAAAAAGGAATTTATCCTATCTGGTAAATTTTGAAAATATTGCAAAATAATATCTTTTTATGTAAACGAATCAAAATCAAACTAGCGAAGTAAATTATTTTTAGTAATCAACGAAAAACATTATTGGTTACCAGAAAATACGCAATAATACAATTTTGTTTTTAAGTTATAAAAAATTATTTTAGAAAGTGCACGGTTCTGAAGTAATAATATTTCTTAACAATTTTTTTGAACCAACCCTTTTATATAGATAATCTTAAGTAAAAAATAGTTTTTTCAATATTAAACGGAGTTTTTTAAACTTTCTTTTTTATTGTTAAAACTACTTACAAATTTACGTTATCACATTTCGGTTTTCACTTTATTAATTTTATTTTTTTTTTTATGCAAGAAGAACAAAGTTTTCAAGAAACAGTTTAGAATGTGAGTTTTATGAGAAATCCTTAGAAGTTTTTCTTAAATTTTAGAATCGAGTTTCGTAAATAATTCTTAAAAAATGTGGTGACTTATTTGTTTGTTACGTATGATTCAAGTCCACATTTACTGCTTTCTTATCTTAGCAATAAGACATACATTTTTAGAGTTTACAATAAATTTTACGGTTCTTCGCGTTTGAACAATCTTTTTTTCATATCGGAGAGGAAAATCTTCGAACTTAGAGGTCAAACACGTGTCAAAAATATTTGTAAAGTGTGTTGCTAATTATTAATATGATT
>JBAGKK010514178.1:0-13743 GCA_037177015.1 Euceroptres primus
GCAGTGCGCCACACTGGCATCGTTACCATGTAGGTCCTACAGGCGAATCATTCCACACATCCCTCACGGGTAGTGTCGTCGCTGCGGTGCCTACTATGGTAGTAGGATTTTTTGCTTTCAAACTAGTTTCCTAAATAGTGATTATCATAAAAAAATAAACTAAAAATAACACTTGCGATTACTTAAAATCAACAACCAGATAACTTCCATTAAATTAAAGTGTGAGAAAATTAAAGTCAAGCGGAAGGTGCATGCTTTCAAAATTACTGAAGAGAAATAAAGAGAATAAAGAACTAACAAAAAATTGAAGGTGAAAGGTAACGAAGAGAAGAAAGAAAGACAAATAAGATGGATGGAGTCTAAATAGAAGGTGTAATCAAAATTATGTAAAAGAAAAATGAAAAACGTTCAATTTTTTCCTCTTATAGTACAGTCAAATTAGGCGAAAAATGGGTGTTTGCTGGGACAAATTGCTATACGAAATTTTTTCTTGATTACTGTTTTTAAGGACGTCCTAACGAAATCCTGAAAACTTCCGGTCTGCAAGTGTTGTCATTTGTTTGTTATTAACAAAACATTAGTTACAGTAGGCGACAAGCGCCTACAAGGAAGGGTTTCGTAGCCTTATTGGTACTATGTCAATTTTTGGTCTTATGTCAATTTTAGGTCCTAAGTCAATTTTGAGCCCTATACCAGTTTTAGATCCTATGTCCATATTTGGCACAATGTCAGTTTTGGGGCCTATGTCCATATTGGGTCCAACATCAATTTTGGGTCCTGTGTCAATTTTTAAACTATGACAATTTTGGGTCCTATGTCAATTTGAGGTACTATGTAAATTTTTGGTCCTATGTCAATTTTGAGCCCTATTTCAATTTTTAGTCCTATGTCATAAGCTCATTTTGGGTCCTATGCCAATTTTGAGTCCTATACCAATTTTTGCTCCTATATCAGTTTTGGGTCACATGCCAGTTTTGGGCTCTATGTCCATATTAGGTTGGGGAAGTTGCGATAGACGAGTATCTTGGCTTTCAATAAACGAGACTTGCAATAAACGAGGCTTGACAGACATTACACCTCAGAGCTCAATAGCTTCCAAGATTGGCGTGATTGTCTCTTTTATAAATTACTATCAAAGCATATATACATATAGCATAGTTCGGATGTATTTATCTGCAAATGTATATTTCAGTCTTCAATTGTTTATATTTATACTGTGTTACTGTGATTTTTTAAACTTCTGAACGCTATTGCTCTTTGAAACAAACATAAATATGTATATATTACAAAATTTTTAAAGTATAAATACATAAAAATGTAACTCCTGATAACCGATTTATTTATTTATTGATGTTTTAGTCTAAATTTCCAGATTGACACCAAGTTAAAAAAAAAAGCTTTTATACCGGCAGTATTTGATCAGGGATTTTAAATACAAAAATCTGATAATGGATTCGTTTTCAACAACCCCAAAAACCCTCAAGAGTAAAATTAAGAGTATATGACAGTCGTTTTGAGTCCGCCATTCCCAATTTTAGAATTCCGATAACATATTCGTTGTCAACATCACCGAAAACTTCAAATAAAGAATACACTGCCAACCATTTTGTATGCGCCATTTTAAATTTTAAAATTCTGATAACAGATTCGTTATCAGCGACCCCAGAAAACCCTCGAGTATGGTTTTCCAATTCAATTGAAGCATTTTTCGATCAAATTGAGTTTGAATTTTGAATCTGCCATTTTGAATATTGAAATTCTGATATCGGATTCGTTATCAGCGACCCCAAAAACCCCCGAGTATGGTTTACCACTTCGATTGAGGCATTTTTTTTAGTTTGAATTTTGAATCTGCCATTTTGAATATTGAAATTCTGATATCGGATTCGTTATCAGTGACCCCAAAAACTCCCGAGTATGGTTTTTAAATTCAATTGAAGCATTTTCTTATAAAATCAAGAGTACACGGCGGCTATTTTGAATCCGCCATTTTGAATTTTGAAATTCTGATATCAGATTCGTTATCAGCGACCCCAAAAACCCCCGAGTATGGTTTACCAATTCGTTTGAAGCATTTTTTTATAAAATCAAGAGTACACGGCCGCCATTTTGAATTTTGAAATTCTGATAGCAGATTCGTTTTCAGCGACCCCGAAAACCCCCGAGTAAATGTTTTCAAACTGGTTTGGGCATTTTTTAAGTACTTTTTAAAACGTTTTTCAACACAAGCAATGCTATACAATTTTCGTGAATTTTCATCATTTTTTAACTGAAAATTGAAAAAAGAATTGGAAATATTTCAATTCTAAACCTGTTTCATTAGAAAGCTATATTCCTTAGCTTTAATTTGCGGGGTGTAAGATGTCATAGAATTTATTACATCGCAAGTTATTAAAGAAAATGTCATGACGAGATATCTCGTCATCGTGCATTTTTGATCGGTTTTGTTTTGACGAGATATCTCGTCATTGTGCGCAGGAGGATTAAGGGTGCGGGTTTCACCTAATACGTTTTCGTTTAATGAATTTTCATTGTTGTAAAAAATTTTTTGATAAGATTTTGCTTTCTAGGTCAATAAAGTCAATGGTCCAAAAGAGAACATTTTTTTGGTAGCCAAAATCCAAAATTGGCGGAGGAGTGGGGGAGCAGTTTTTTATTTTAAAACAATATTTTTTGAAAAAAATTCTTTGGTGAGTTCGCATTTGCAGAATCGCATAAGGCATAGTGATACTTCACAAAAAATACTAACCACATTTTTAAACAAATTTTCTCATTTTTAACAATAAATTGCTATAAGCAATTGGTCGCTGGTGAGGTTTCTGAGGTGCGTAGCAAAGTGGATACAATAAGTGAAAATATTCACACACTGACTTCAAGACTTGACAAGGTGGAAGCCAAAGTGCAACACATAGAAGAAAAACAAGCACAGAATGAGGCACACATCGAAACTTTGACAGGTGCGCTGAAACGTCTTGATTATCTAGAAACAAAATCTTTGGAATTAGAAAACAGTAAATCTGAAACACCAATAGCGGTGTCAAAAATTATAGCCGAAAGAGCGGAGCGCGAAAAAAGAAAAAATAATTTGATTATATTCAACCTAAAAGAGAGATTGAGGGAGGACAACAACCCTGATGACACTCTCGATCAAAGAGGCGTACTAGACTTTTTTTATTTTGCGTCCGCAGGCATATCCTCTGATCACATTGTTAAAATGTTTCGACTTGGTAAATATTTATAGGCAGTATTAAAGCCGTGTCTAATCAAAATCATCCTGCAGTCCATAAATTCAGTCAATCAAGTGTTCAGGGCGGTAGCAGCCAACAGGCTCAAAATTCAAGGCCACGAGAAATTCAAGAGCACTTGAATTGCTCTGTACAAGACGAGAATGCAGCAGCACGAGTACCGAACAGTTCAAGCGGAACTGTAGCAGAGAATTTAGAAAGGAGAAACAGGACTCCGGATTATACATCGGCACACAGTTCCAGTAATCATCAAACCTTCAAACGAGCCTCAAGCGTCAGCAGACCCATCAATAACAAAAAACATGCGCTAAGCGATAAGTACACTTTTTCACTCTATTATCAAAATACTCGCGGTATTAATACAAAATTAAATCAAATACAATGTTTTTCCGATATCTTATGTTACGAGTGTATAACAATAACCGAGACGTGGTTAAAACCAGACGTTTTATCAAGCGAGATTTTTCATTCAGAACTATTTAATGTATACAGAGATGATAGGGCAGAAAAAAAGGAGGTGGGGTTCTGATCGCAGTACGTCAAAATTTGAAATCAAGTGAAATTAACTTATCATAATTGCATGATTTGAATCTAAATATAAATATAGTAGGTGTCCAGATAAAAACAAATAAATATGATCTGAACATACTAGCTCTGTAACTACCCCCTGATATGACGACTCAGAAGATTAAATTAATTATTAACTCATTACAAGATATCAACACATTAAATAACTCAAATCTCATTATTCTTAGGGATTTCAATACTCCTAATTATCTAAGATACCAGAAGTGGGGGAATATGATTGCAAATCGGTAATGCTTGAGGGACGTCGGGCCATGTTCGATTTAAAACAATACAACCGCACAGAGAACGCTACAAGTAGATGTTTAGACTTGGTGTTTTCAAATATTAAGAGCGAGGTGATGTATGTCACAACAGTTTTAGTTCCAGAGGATGGCTACCATCCTGCTTTATGTATAAAATCGCAACTAAAATCAAATAACAATAGATCAACATATACCGGCCCATCTATAAGTAACAACAACATTATTAGACGAAATTTTAAAAACTGCGACGTACTCGGCTTATATGTTTATCTAGTGAATATAGATTGGTCCATCCTCAATGAGCAAACTAACGTTGTCGAAGCTTGCAACCAGTTTTGCGCCAAAATAGAACAAGCTCTTGATTGGTTTGTACCGCAATTGAGGGCTCTGAAAGCAGAACCGAACGAGCGCTCGAGCAATGGGCAGGAATGGGTATGACGCGCAGAAAACGCGACAAAACTTTCGTTGCGTTTTCTGCGCGTCATCCCCACTCCCGTGTACTGATCGAGCGCTCGTTCGGTTCTGCTTTCCAAGCCCTCAATTATCTAACTGGTGCCGTAGTGTAAACACCTACCTGCCATGGTATTCAGTACGAGTAACAAGAAACATAGAATTAAAAAGTAAATTTTTGCGAAGATACCGGGATAACGATTCGGAATTTCTAAAAGAACAAATAATAGTACTCGGACAAATATTGAAATTTAACATTAAAGCAGATTATCAGACTTATATAGAAAATGCAGAAAAAAATATTAATAAAGATCCTAATATTCCTAATACTTTCTAGAGTTTTGTCAATAAAGCGGGAGGGAATGATTTACTTCTAAACGAAATTGTCTGTGAAGGAAAAATAATTAAAGAGAAGATTCAAAGAATCAATGCTTTTGCTAAATATTTCGCCAGTGTATATAATACAAAAAATCAAAATAAAAATCGCGGCATGAAACAAGGATGCAGCGCTAACAATCTTAAAGTAATCGGGAGTGATTTGAACACATTCCATAACAATTCTGCCAGTCAGAAACTTACCTCCTAACAACTGAGAAAATAAAAAAAGCAGCTTCAAATCTTAAAGCGAAGATGACCTCATGAATCGATGGCATACCTAGTTTCCTTATTAAAGACTGTTCAGGCGCTATAGCCGAACCTTTGCAAAAAATCTATAACCTAGTACTAATAACAGGTAATTTTCGAGGTGGAAATCAGCTAAAGTTGTACGGGTATATAAAGCAGGTAATAAGTCTGCGATAACTAATTATCGACCAATATCTATTATATCAAACTTTGCAAAAGTCTTTGAAATGGCTGTGAAAGATGTCCAAAGATGTATATCTTCAAGTATTTCTGAATTTCAACACGGCTTCATACCTAAACGATCGTGCATAACTAATTTAACTTGCTTCACAGAATTTATCAATTCAGCTATACAAAGAGGACAACAAGTGGATGCCATCTTCGCTGACTTATCAAAGGCCTTTGACAAAATAGACCATGAGATTACCGAGAGAAAACTAGCTGCGCAAAATTTACCGACGAACTTAGCAATACTATTGTCTAACTATCTAGAGAATAGGGAACATAGAGTTCAATATGGTGGAACTGCATCAGTCTTATAGTCAAGTAAACAGAGCATTAAAAGTGGCTTTTGGGTGACACGCTCTAAATACGAATAGATTTTTGTAAACTTTTTTGATTTTATCTCTGAACAAAGTTTATCTTAAAAGTCTACCACTTCAGAATGTGTGCTAATTGTTTATTCTCGCGAAATTAGCAACAATTAACAATTTTATTGCAAAATTCATTTTTTTGATGAAAAAATAAGAATAGAATTAAAAAAATGTGTACCTTTATGTTTTCGAGGTCGCTGAATACGAATATTGTGTCAAAATTCAAAAATTCAAAATGGATGATACAAAATGGCGGCTTTTTTCGAAAATTTAATGTTTTTGTTGTAAAAAGTTGCATATTTCTCGAAATTTAGTAGAAAAAAATTGTACATTTAAGTTTTTAAAGTTGCACAATACGAATATAATATAAAAATCAAACAAATTTAAAATGGTTGATATAAAATGGCGGGTTCTTTCGAAAAATTTGTTTTTTTTTTTGCAAAAAGTTGTATGTATCTTATAATTTAATTTAAAAAATTTGTAGATTCATGTTTTCAAGATCGGTGAATATCAATATTATATCAAAATTCAAAATAACTGATACAAAATGGCGGCTTTTTTCGAAAGTTACGATTTTTGTAAAAAAAAAAATGTAAATTTATTATAATTTACTTACTAAAAGTTGTACAATTATTTTTGTAATGCCACAGTGAGAAAAATCAAGCTTTGAAAGGAAGAACTTTCGTGCTTTTGAAGCTTGTAATTTTTACATGCTTGCAAAGCATGAATTTCACGAGTTATATCGTTGAATTCAGTCTTTAAAAGCAAGAAATCTATTCACGAGATAAAAGGAGAGCATACATGCTTCAGCCGCATGGGCTTTGTCGTCCGAAAGCACGTAGTTCAACCTTTAGACGCTTGCGGTGAGTCCAAGCTTCAAACCCATGAACTCCACCGTTTGAAACTTTGAATCTCGTGCGTTCCCCCTCCCTGCTCTCGCGGCCTACAGTGCCAATGGCAAGAGTTTCACAGTTTAGAACCATGAAAATCTTGCTTTTGGACGGTGAGCTATTTCATGCTCCTGCCCTGTACTACTCATGCCTCTAAAAGATGAGGTTCTTGCTGAAAAAGCTTGAACGCCTTGCGTTTCGACCATGGACACTTTGCATGCTTCAGAAGCACGATTCCCTGCTTTAAAAGGATGGTTTTTTCAAGCGTTTGAAGCATAGGATGTTTCCATCGATTCGAAGCTTGACTTTTCTCTCAGTGCACCGATTACGAACATGATATGAAAATTAAAATATTTCAAATGATAAATTCAAAATAGCGGATTTTTATACAAATTATTATATAATTTTTGTAATTTATGAATGATTAAAAAAAAAGAGTATCGCAGAACAGGGAAGGAATAAGGTTAACATGATTATTAAGCTATAACATATTTGCACTTGATTTTCATTTAATTAAAATTTTTTTATTTGAATAGAAATTCAATCTATCAGAACAGTACAATATAATGTAGGGATAGAAAATAAGTCAACCGGATTTCAAATGAAACACTAGTAGGGTTTATTAAAAGAAACAATACATATCATGGTTTTAAAGATTTTTAATCATAGTATCGGGTTGCTGACCGGCTTCGAACTGAACTCTCTCCACGCACGCTCACACTTGCCCTGTCGCCTAGCAGTAATAGTTCCTAGACTCTCCGCCGAACCGCGCCACACACTGGGCAGGCCCAAAAGGTGGGGAACTCAAATACCACACTCGGCCGTCCCGACAAGGACGTCTGCCCTCAGGCGTCGTTCAAGGAGCTTGTCCCTACCCAAGGTTTCATGTTGTCCACCGAGGTCGACGTCATTCTAGGCCCCTCTCCCTGTCCCTGCTTCTGCACCAAATATCGATCATTCCTCAAAACTTGAGTTACTTTGTAGGGTCACCTTCTTGATAACAGCTCGCTTTTTTGCGCTTTTTATCGTAGGCTTTTTTGTTTTCAGCTTGAATCCCGGCAATAGACTCTCGGGCGCTGTCTCTTAAAGCATCTCTTTTTTCTAAGAAAAGAGTCGCTTGCTCCTCCTCAATAATCTCAGCTATTCTTGTGTCCTCTCGCAGTCTCATTCGGGTTCCCAAAGGTAAAGTGAAAGGCGATATTCCTGTGCTCCTGGTTGGAATGTGATTGATATATTGTTGAGCTTTATCCACGTACTTATGCCAGTCACCTGGTGTCGGTGCTGCTAACTTTGTCAAAATCGGAATCAACGTCCTGTTAAGCCGCTCCACCTGGCCATTGCCTCTCGGTACTTCTATGACGATGGTAGAATGAGCGATCCCTTCTTCTTCGCAGTAACTTCTGAATTCGAAGGACGTAAATGCTGTGCCCCGATCTGTTATTATCCGCCGTGGGTTTCCGAACACAGCAGACTGTCTGAGTAGTTTGTCGATCACTTCTGCAGAATTTGTGGTCTTCGTTGGGTAGAGCCACATGAACTTAGTGAAACAGTCAATGACAGCTAATATATGATTTTAGCTCTTTTTGGTCGAAAGTAAAGGTCCCAGATGGTCAAGATGATATGTGTCCATTGGCCCTTCTTTATCCCGAGAATGCAGAAATCCCTCTGGCTTGCCATGTTTGCGCTCTGCTAGGATACAAGCAACACGGTTTTGTATCCACCTCTGGATTTTCTCCTGCATACCATGAAACCAATAATCTCTCTTAATCAGCTGCTCCGTCTTCGTCGTTCCAAAGTGACCCTGTTCGTGGCATCATCGGATGTCATCTTGCATCTGCTAGGGTACCATTATGAGCCACTCTTGTTAAACTTCTTTACAGAGAAGTCCGTCCTTGACGGCGTAACCTTCAGCTCTGTCCTGCTGCGCCTCAGTCATCAGTTCCGATAGTTCGTTATCCATTTGTTGGCTTCTTCTCATCCACTCTAGAACGGTGTCCAAATCTTCGGTGATCACTAGGACTTCTGGTATCGGGTAAGGACTAAGCGCGTCTACGTGCTTCAAACGGGTGCCTGCACGGTGCTCGATAGTACACTGATATTCCTCCAAGATCTGTGCCCATCGAAATATTTGTGGTGAAATGTCCTTTTTCGACATCGTTTAGGTGAAAGCCTGACAATCTGTAATTATCTTGAATGGCAAGCCAATCAGATAACTACGAAACTTCTTAAGGGCCTTGACGATTGCTAAAACCTCCAACGTAGCTGCTGTACTTCTCCTCTGTTTTGCTCGTCAAAATGGATCGGATGTAGCTGCCTGTCCTCGTCGTTTCGCTGTAGCAAGATCGCTCCCATCCCCAAGGACGAAGCGTCAGTGTGCAGCTCGGTTTCGGCATTCGGAGAGTACAAGTACTGGCTGTCGACATAACGCATTCTTAAGTTTTCTAAACACTTCCCTTTCTTCCCTTCCAAACTGAAAACATACATCCTTTTTTGTCATCGTCGAAGACCTTGCGACATTAGCATATCCCGGTATAAATTTACGAAAGAAACCTGTAAGCCCCAAAAAACTTTGCACCGACTTTACATTTTTTGGTTCGGGAAACTGTTTTACTGCTTGCGCCTTTTCATCTGACGGTCTCATTAGGCCCACTTCTATAATATAACCTAAATAATTAACCCTCGTTTGCAGAAATTGACATTTTTTCCAGGTAATTAATAGATTGTATTCGCTTGCTACTTCTAGAACTTTTCTTAAACGTTCTAAACCTTCAGCTTCATTGATGGAAGGAATAATCAGATAGTCCATATAGGTGGTCCAAAAGCCGTGTATTTACAATCGGAATCTTCAATTGGTACATGAAAAAAACCATTCTTAAGGTCAATTGTACTGAACACATTCGCACCCCGCAAACAATCTAACTGGTCATCAAATATTGGCAGTGGATACCGATTTTGAATGATTTTCTCATTTAGCTTCCTATAGTCGATACATATTCTCGATGATCCGTCTTTTTCTTTTGCTAGTACGATCGAACTAGCATAATCTGAATTAGAAGGCCTCACTATTCCTGACTTTAACCATTCTTCAATCTGATCAAATACCATTTTCTTTTCTACAGGCGCGAGCCTAACACTCTGATAAACCGGTATATCATCTTTTAGTACAATACGCACTTTCATATCTACCTGCTTTGATTTCCGCGGCTCGTAATTACCAACGAGTGCTTCGACTGCTCTACGACTCTCTTCGCTCCTTAAATGTGACACGTCAATTTTGTTTACTTCAGAAATCGCATCAATTCGATTAATTTCGCATCCCTCAAAAATTTCCTCAATACGCGAAATTTTTATTTTCCCAGCTCTACAATGCAAATCAATTGTATTCAAAAAGTCCACACCCAATAACAAATCGTCGCGCATTACATGTTCTGGGACTACGTGTAATTTTACAGAAAAACAGTCATCATCAATCATTATATTCAAATTCATCGTGCCCAGAGTAGATAAAGGATAATCTTTCGATCCAATACCCCCAAATTGTGTCACGTTTTTTTCCAAATACTGAGCTCCAATTTTCGCAAAATAATCGACTCTTAAAAGGCTCAGATCACTCGCGGTATCAACTAAAGCTATACATTCTATTCCTTTTATCGAAACGGTTTTGTAATGTTTTACCGAATTTGTCTTAAGTACGTTACACGTTTTATTTTTCTCCGAATCTACTACTTTTTTACATTCTGGAGCCTTGTGCCCATATTCGTAACATTTAAAACATTTAGGGCCCTGACTTTTCTACGGACATTCTTTATTTAAGTGCCCTTTTGTACCGCAATTAAAACATTTTTCGACTTTATTTTTATCTGCACTTTTATTCGGCATTTTCTTGTGTGCAACTTCTGTTTTACTACCCGTCTTAGATCTACTTTTCATTTTTTCGTATAAATCTAACTTCACCTTGAGCTCGCGAATATTTTTTGCCCCAAACAAAACCATCTTACTCACCTCATCACCATCAATACCTTCTATAATGTACTGGATTACCGCGCTTTGTTCCATATCAACCTGGGCTCCAATCTCCATCATACGATAACAATACTCGTGATAGGTCTCATCACTCTTCTTTCTTCGTTGCTGCAATCTCCGATGAGCATCGTAGCTGCTAATCTTCGGGCTGCATTCTCGTGTCAGCGCCCCCTTCATAGCATTCCAAGAATGCTTGCAGTCTTCATAACCGACGAATGATTTCACCGAGCCCCGTAGCAATCGTCTGGCATAAATGGCCTTATGTACATCGCCCCATTCGCAAATCAGGGCTGTCTCCTCAAACTCTTCTATCCAGCGCTTCACATTTCTTCCGTCATCTCCACTAAACGTGTCCAGCGCTCCCTCTACATTTTTAAATGTCATCACTAAATTTTGTGTCGCCCGTCCGTCAGCAAGTAGCGGACTAACTCGAGATCTCTGATTTCCTCCATGTGTTCTTTGTGTTTTCTCAGGCTGCACCCTGCGCTCCGTCTCGTTTCGCCGTCTTAGCTCTTCGTTGTTTTCGTCTTGTCGACCCCGTAGTGCCCCCTCCATTCCATCAATGGATGCCTCTGGATCATCATGCTTGTCGTCTATGTTCTCGTCATCCTCGTCGTTTTCGCCGCAATCGTCGTCTTCGCCGCCATCGTCGTCTTCACCGCCATCTTCCCATGCTGCCAATAGACGGACTTTCAACTCCGCCTTGTGTCCCGTCGTTTTCAGGTCCAAACGTCGTAACCTGAACTTCAGCTCTTTCACCTTTAGGGAATTGACTTCGTCTTCCACATCGTCTTCTTCGTCCTCCGAAGATGTGGCATCTTTATTCGACATGGCGTCGTCGTCCTCCCTTTTTACGACTTGCATCAGAGCTTTTCGAAGCCGATCCCTTAACACTGCCTTCGCACCCGCCACCGAATGTCCGAACTCACTTAATTTCGCCTTAAGTTCTTGAACACTCAATTTATCCAGCTGAGCCATCTTCTCTTCAAACTTCGACATTTTGCTGAATAAATTTCACTGCACTTCGTCTTTTCACAACGAGCTCGCGATTGATTTCTTTTATCTCGGACGAGCCCCCAAATGTAGGGATAGAAAATAAGTCAACCGGATTTCAGATGAAACACTAGTAGGGTTTATTAAAAGAAACAATACATATCATAGTTTTAAAGATTTTCAATCATAGTATCGGGTTGCGGACCGGCTTCGAACTGAACTCTCTCCACGCACGCTCACACTTGCCCTGTCGCCTAGCAGTAATAGTTTCTAGACACTCCGCCGAACCGCGCCACACACTGGGCAGGCCCAAAAGGCGGGGAACTCAAATACCACAATAATGAATACAATTGAAGTATAAAGAATGTATTCGTAGGTTCTGTGCTAACCCCAACAACGCGTCCGTCTTTTGTTCTTCGTTACCGTTCCAAACACCTGCCCACCTTTCCTCCACCTTAGTATTCTTTTTTCCTCCAACTTAGTATTCTCATCTTAAAATACATAAACGAAAATATGCAAAATTATTTTGATAAAAATAATTTAAATAAATATATTTTGGACGTTTGAAGAAGAATTATGATATGCAGTATGCTATATATTACATTGACTATATTGCAGTGCGGCAACTTTGACTTTTTTTTCAATAACGTTAAAAAAAGATAATAAATCCTGTCAAAAAATAAAACTAAAGCACATTTTGAAAGCTTTTGATCTCAGCTTTCACATCCAATTGGTTTGAAGGTCGTAAAAAATTTATTTTTTAAATTATAAACCTTTGTTTATCGGCAAATTTTGAAAATTTTAGGAACGATAATTTTTTTACATATTGATAAAAAAACTATCTAAAATGATTTTTTTAAAACAAATGATGGTTTATTGTTTATTTTTTTACCTTGTAAAAGATTGTTAAAGTTTGAAGAAAAAGTTACTAAGCGAATTTTCAAAAAAATGACTACCTTTAACAGCTAATAAACTAAAAAATATAAAAGCTAACCTTTTCGTACTTACTGATTGTTTAAACATACTATTACTTAAGCTAAATCTACTAAATTTGGTTTGATTAAATTAATTTTACGATAGTTACAAGAAATTTATTTTAAAAAGTCAAAAACTCACAAAAGCTCAATTTTGCTGTAATGTAAAATGTTGTAAAATAAATTTTACTTACTTGTAACTTTGATAATCAGTTTGTAAAAATGTTCCTCTTGCAATCAAACTTTGGTTTTTACAATTCTATGGAGCCAATCAAAAGTTATTAATGTTTTTGTGCAGCGCGCTCACGCTCGAACCAGCATATTACGTTTGCACGCGACGGCACAACGCCATATATGGAACGTTAATTAATTAATTCATAACTCAGTTACATTAAGTCGTGCGACAAAATTTTTTTTTTCATTTGATGTAAAATTTTCTCATCTTTCGATTGGCAGCAACAAATTTTTCAAAAAATTATAAATAAAAAAGTTATTGCAAAAAACAAATTTTTTCGTCTTAATTGTTTAATTAAAAAATTAGCACCCGGTTTACAGTGGTAGACTTTTTGGAAATGATTATTTATACCATTTTAAAGAGAGTTATGAAACGTCTACTCAGGCAAGAGGCGTGTCACGCAAAAATTCTCTGTTTACCCGACTATTACACGCCTTCATCTGAAGTACCTCAAGGGTCAACCCTAGGGTCTCCAATTTTCATTGTATATATTAACGACGTTGTTGAAAATATTAAATCATTTATTCTGATCTTCGTAGTCGACATTAAAATTCAAACTATGTTGAAACCCTTCAGAAGAATTTGAAAACCATAGTAAAATGGTGTGAAGAAAATCGATTAACAATTAATACCAAGAAGTGCAACGTAATGTCCTTTTATAGGCGGGAGTCACTCATACGTTTTGAACATAAAATTGGAGAAACAGTGATGCCTAGAGTAAATAAAGTGCGCGATTTAGGCATCTTCTTTGACGAGCGAGGATTTGTATTCAGATCATGCAGGAATTTTAAAAATTCTAGTACTCTAATAATCCTGTTTAATACTTTCGTGCGATCGCGACTTGAATACGCTGCGCAAGTTTGGAATCCGATGTTTCAAAAGTATG
>JBAGKK010514189.1:0-13743 GCA_037177015.1 Euceroptres primus
ATATATGTATGTATGTATGTATGTATGTATGTTCAATAAATATGATTTTGTATCGATTGAAATTTGAGTGCCAGGTCCGATAATATACTTCTTGTGCGACTGCCAATTTCTTTTCTTATAACGATATAAGTTGCGGTTCTGAGCTACTGTAAATTTTAAAAAAATATTTTTGAAAATTTTACTTGACTGAGCTAAAATTTCAGAAAATATTTTTACTTGAATTGTTGATTTTTTCAGTAATTGTAGATTATCTAAATATCTTTTAAAACCGGGACCGCTCATTAATTACGTAAGAAACAAAATAATAAATATGAGAGAGATAAAAATGTACATACCACGTGATCATTTATATTCTGCAATTTTATTCCTAAAGGAATAATTTTTATAAATTTCTAAGAGAAGGCAGATGTAAAAAAAATGATCAAGGAACATCTGTCTTTTCTGGAAAAATTTGAATTATTGATTTATGAATTAAACAGAATTTATGAATTAAACAGAATTTATGAATTAAACAGTAGAATATAAATTATCACAGTGTTGCTCTCGAGCAATTTCTTATAAATAATATTCTTATAAATTATATTCCAATAATTTTAGTAAAAGCAATACCTTCTCAAAAAATATTTAGCTCAGGGATGCTATAGTATAGTGATTTGAAAACTTTTATTAGCGATATTTTTCATTAAATTTTACGTCATTTTATACATTTTAAAATTTCATTCATTGGCATAACTTCAAATTAAATAACAATATATAAAATAGGTATAAATAAAATAACACAATTTTCATAAATTTTGAAAGAGGGATCAATATAAAAAAACTTTTAAAAAAATAGTTTGCGTGATAATTATTAATTTAACAATAGTTATTCAACGTTTCGTGTTTTTTCTTCTGTTCTTAAAAAAAATCAATTTCAATTATCATTAACTCAATTTCCTTCTTTAGTTAAAAGATTCTCTGTTGTATATTCTACTCATTTGCTCTTTATTAAAATTAAGTAGATTAGGAATTATACAGTAGTAAAAAATTATCTTGCTTATAATTCCTAGAGTACTTAAGGTTATGCACCAAAGTGACCACGTGATCATTTATATTCTACGGTTTTTTTTTTTCGTAAATTAATGACTCAAATGAACTTTTAACAGAAGACAAAGGCTTATCGATTATTTTTGCACATTTTTTTCTCTTGAAAATTCATTTGTTATTAATTTACGCAAAAAATAGGGAATAAAAACCGAATATACAAGAATTTTAGAAAATCTTTTAAGGAAGAAAATGAGCTGTCGATTATTAAAATGGAGTTAAAGATACAATTTGTAGATAAAATTTAAAAAAAGGATAGTGTTAAATAGCTATTAATGAATAAATAATTATGTTCTAAACTATTTTTTCTAAGGATCGTATTAATCATTCTTTCAAAATACATCAAAATTAATTATTCTGGGTATTTATCAGAATAATTAATTTCGATGTATTTTGAGCATCAAAACTCGCAACCTACCCAAATGATAATTCAGAACTCTTTAAAATTATTGTTTTATTTATCCCTATTTTATACAGCGCATTTTTTAAATTATGATTTTGATATTTAATGAAATTATCTTTATCATTAGATGTTTAAAAAATTTACTGAGCCTGTGTGGGCTTCTTTAGCATAGAAATGCACTAGAAAAAAATCGACAAGATCCAGGAATCGAAATTGGAATCACAGCAAATTTTCAAAATCCCCAGTTTGGTATTTAATAGAATAATTTTTTTTCAATTGTGTTTAAAAATTTTTTCGAGCATATATGCGTGTAAAATTCACAGATATTCGAAACAATTTTAAAACCACAAGTGAAACAAATAATTGTATTACATAAATACCAAACTCCGAATTTTAAAAATTTGCTGTACATAATTCCAATTTGGATTCCTAGGTCGTATCGAATTTTTTTCTAGTGTATTTCTATGTTAAAAAAGCCCACATATGTTCAGCAAAATGTTTAAACATTAAATAATAAAGATAATTTTATGAAATATCAAAATCAGAATTTTAAAAATTCGGTGTATTTCCAATTGCAATTCCTGGGTCTTAGAGATTTCTTTTCTAGTACATTTTTCTCACCAGAAATTTTTTAAGCACGTGTGGAATTTTTAAGCATATATGCTTGAAAATTTGCTGTAATTCCAATTTCGATTCCTGGGTCTTGGCGATTATTTTTTAAGTGTATATCTATTCTAAATAAGCCCATACATGTTCAGAAAAATTTTTAAACATCAAATAATAAAGATAATTTTTATTAAATATCAAAATCAGAATTTTAAAAAATTGCAGTATTTCCAATTTCAATTCCTGGGTCTTGGCGATTTTTTTCCTAGTGCATTTTTCTCACTGGAAAGTTTTCAAGTATCCGAAAAAATTCTTTTCCTATTTACACAGGTGTTGAGAATTTTTTTCCGAAAGCTGGGGTGAATTAAATAGGAATTATCTCTTAGAAAATAATTTATTAAAATCCGCCAAAAATTGGAATGATTTTTTTGACTTCGAGGAATGTGAAAAAAAATTAAAACTTCAAACAAATTTTTAAGACATTTTTTTCAAGCGCGAATAACCAAGCTACATATCTATCGATTCAAAATTAATTATACTTTTTTAGGATCCCAATGCGCTACTTTTTCGGGTAGTCACGATTTCGAATTTCAAAAATTTTTTCAACCCTCCCTAGTACACATGTTTAATAAATGAATTGAAATTTATATTTTGGTCAATTTATATTCACAACATTAATAGGATGACCAAAGCTGATTTTCTGAAAGTAGGACAAAATGGTTTGGAAAAAGAGAACAAAGCAGGACACAGAGGAATAAAAATGAAACTTCTTACATTTATTGATTTTTATGAAATATATTTGTTGTTTTATTAAATGTAATTGGCAATTGATTGGTCAAATTTTGTCCAAAGAGTTTCGTTATTAAATATAGAATGATAAAAACTGATAACACCATATAAAATAGGTACAAGGGTCTATTTGGAATCTTTGAGAGAAAAAGTCATTTGACTCTCATTTGTCACGATATTTATGTTCATAGAAAAAAAATGTATAACACCTGCAAAATTAAGAATAAAATTTGTTGCAGATAATTTTGTAGAGGGATAAATCCTTATTCAGACAACTTCACGTCTTTCAAAATACATGTGTCATGGCAAAACAAAAGAAAATTTAACCGATATTTGATTAAAACTTATCTTAGCGAAGTTAATTTTTGATACAGATAATTTTTAATCCAAAATCGCGGTAGACTTCATCCTTTATTTTTTTTTTTCAAATCCTATTGAAATTTTCAATATAAAATTTTGTTGAAAGTAAAATATTTACACTTGTTAAGGCCTGTGAATTAAAGAAAGTCACTCAGCCCTAAAAGAAACAAAAAACTAGGGGAGAGTGACCCGAACTGGATAGGTTTCCGACCTGAATAATACATAAAAATGACTAAACTTTTAAATTAAAAACGAACTGAAGTAATTTTTTATAAGTACAATTATCAAAAAGGGATTGTGTCATAATATGGTTTACCACTTATTTGCCGTTTTAAAATTAAAAAATTAAAAAAATGTGTTTTCGACATGAAGTAACTTTTTACCTCTGATAATTTCGTCATTTTTACTGCCATAACATTTTTTTCCCACTGTTTCTTTTGTTCTTTGTATTCACGGAACATTTGGCTTTAAAAATTTCTACAGAAACATGCTTTTAATTATCACAAACAACGTAATTAAGATGTTTTTATTAGTAGTGTCATTTCCCCCGGTCTGGATAATTCGTGGAAAAAAAAAACACTTAAAAGTTTTTCAAATGACCCGCACATTTTGCCAACATAAAAGAATTGGCTATTTTATGTAATAGATTTTTTTCAGCATTTGTAGTCGACAGAAGTGGCTGAAATCATTTAATAGTAAATACAATAGAGATAATAGCTGGTGTATTTTTTACAATATATGTATTTAAAAATATTACTTTTATCAAGACAAAAACATTTAAAAGTAACAGTGCTGAAATGCTATTCGATGAGATCAAGAGAAATATCGATTAATTAAAGCTGTAAGTACTGTAAAACACGATTATCCGGATCGTGGCCTCAAATCCTCATCAGGATAAAAGTGCAATGGTTCAGAAAAAGATTAATTACGGATAAATATCTGATATAACCTTTGTTACGCTACTGATATTGTTTAAAGGAATGTTTTATCTTCAATTTGGTACGTAATACTTTTCTTTTTGTATGAAAAGTTTAATTATTATCAAGTCAAAACTTTTTTCATCCAGATCGAGTCACACTCTCCGCTACATGTAACTGAATTTCATAATAACGTTCCTATCCACGGGGGCAGGTGCGTGGCGATTCGGTCGGTAAAAACGGAGCGAGCATTTGTTCGGTAAGCAGAAAAAGTACGGAAAATCAGGAAGTGTTTCGACTCGAGGTGAATTCCAGTGACCGGGAGCATGGTCTTGAAAGAGAAGTAAAACCCTGAAGGAGATGGAGAGGAAGAAGAAGAAACCAAGGAAGAACCAGAAGAGGGAGAAAAAGAGACGTAAAGACGAACGAAAAAGCAAAGAAAACGCCTTGCCTCCAAGATTCTTCTCTCTCTGCCTAAAAGTTGACCTCGACTTTCAAGGGTAGAGAAGGGTTCGGTCCGCCCCTCCAACCAACATCGGTGGTAACCGTTTTCTCTCTCAAACCTGCAAACGAAACGACCGAGGCACAGCGCTCACCAGCCAAACGGAAGGAAAAAGCGCTGTTGCCTCGTATCGCTCATACCGCTCTCCCGCCATCCCTTCCACCGCGTCTTTCGTCGCCCATTGGCCGACTTGCTCCGGTTCTTCTTTGTGAGCGGGCGGGTGAAAGCTCCGCGTGGCAACGTTGCACACGCCGTACGCTGGAAGGAAGGCTGGGGCTGCACGAGAGAGAAAGAAGGGACGAAAAATCCCAGTCGGTGGTGGGGAGTTTCGGCGGGTAGAGGGGCATCGGGTTCCTGATGGTCGGTCGCAGAGGGGCAAAGGAGGAAGGTAGGGGTTCCGAAGCGCAGAGAGGGAGAAGAGCACCGTTCGGCGCTCACAACTCAACCAACTCATGCCCGAAACCCCAAGCCTATATCGTCTTTCTTACCTCGCGCAGCCTCTATCCTCGGAAAAAAGCCGTTACTCGTGAAGAGTCGTTGAAAATTGGTCCTGGAAAAGTGAAATTGGAAACAGAAATAATTGCCGATCGGGGAAGTGAAGCGCGCCAGAAGAGACGCCGTGTGGCCGGTTGAGAACGAGAACGAAGAGAGGAGAAGCAAAAGAGCGGGTAGAGGGGAACAAACGTGGCAAGGTGGAAGGAGGGGCTAAAGAAAGAGCGCGAATGGGAGAGAGCGGCCTCCCCTACCCACCCGCCTCTGGCCCACCGAACTACCCACGGACCTAACGAACGTTGAGCGTAGCGTCGAGTAGACCGCATCCCAAGTACAAGCAGCGTGTGGAATAAGCTAGTTTGAGTTTGGTGTGTTTATACATTGTACAAGTTTAGTGGCTGGTGTCCACGCCGCGGTGGAGAACGAGGAGCGAGTGATCTCGCAACAGTGATTCGCGAAAGTGCAAGAGTGGACGAGTGCGGGAACGACGAGGTACGCACACGTCGCGAGAGCGGAGCGCGTGTGCCGCGTCACGGACACGAACGCGCGGATGTGAGCGAGCAGTACCCGGCTGCTTGTGTGCGTGTGCGTGAGAGTGTGTGGAACGTGCGTTCCTTCCTTCCCCCGTGACGCCGTGGTGCAGAGAGTGACAGACGGACGTGTGTGACATGTCGGAACACCACCGCGTCGCCGGTGGCTGGGGCACCCCGAGCCCCGGGGGCCGTGAGGATCCCTCCGGCGGGTCCGCATGGTGGCCCGGACTCAATGTGTCCGAGCAGCAGCAACAGCAACAACAGCAGCAACAACAGCAAAATTTGCACCAACATCTGTTAAATCAACAACAGCAACAACTCTCACAGCATCATCAGGACATCGTGAGGAGCACGGCCGCTGCGGCAGCGACCCAGCAGCTCTTCTCCTACAAGATGGCCTCCAGTTTCCAAAACCCCGCTACCACCGGCGCTCTGTCGAACCCGGTGTCCACCTCCACCCCGGTTGGCTCGTGTATGAAGGGCGGCGGGTACGACTACAGACTCGGGGCGCCCGGCAACGTTCCGGTCAGCGCACCCTCGGCGCCTCCCGGCGTTCAGTGGTGGTATCCAGGTGGAGTCATGGACGCGGGTCAGAATAATATGCACCAGCAGCAAATCCAGCAGGGACAGCAGCAACACATGCCGATCACCACGCAAACCTCTACACCCCCGGTTATGTCTCCGGTAGGTTCGAGGAACTCGTGGCTTTGGGTGAGGAAAGTTCCGGGAATCAGGGTTTCCGAGAATTATGTGAGAAAGATTTGTGCTCCTTTCAATGGGAGGGTTTGGGTTGGGGTTCAGGTTTGGAGAGGTATATTCGTGCAGGTCTCTTTGAGAGTCAAATATTATTTGTGGAAATTATACTGAGACTGTCGGCATCTGGTTGGGATGGCAAATCATTTGGTTGGCCGTTGGTGTAGAATTTGGACGGTTTGACGCAATAATAGCTTGCACTTTCAGAAATAGCAAGCAATAGCACTTTCAGAAGTCACTTGCTTTTTCATTTGTTTTGTGCATAAATTCATGAAGAAGAAACTAAAAACAAGTGACTACTGAAGAAATGAAAAACAAGGGACTACATACAGAAAAAATGCTTGTATTTTTGCACCGTACCGTTCAATTCTATGGTTTAATTAGTTTTGTACATAACTTTTTGAAGAACAAATGACAAACAAATGAATTTTGAAAATGCAAGTTCACGGAAAAAAAATCTGTTGAAATAGGAACAGCGGATTTTTTTCTGTTATATTTACAGAAACTTCTGTTAAAATAACAGATGGCTAGTAAATTTAACATATATTTGTAGAATTAACAGAAATATCTGTTAGGTTAACATTTTAGAATCCCGTTAATCTAACATTTCTGTTAATTCTACAGATATATCTGAAAAATTTACTAACCATCTGTTAGTTTAACCAAAATTTCTGAAAAAAATAACGAAAACCCCCATTTCAGCAGATGACTTCTGCTAATTTTACGGATTCTTTTTCTCTGAGTAGTTTTTTCCCGAATGGTTTGTTTCGTACATAAGTTCATGAAGAACAAAAGGAAAACGAGTGACTTCTGAAAGTACAAGTCGACTGTTATTGTAACTCAACCGCTCAATTGTACGGGAAAAATCTGTTGAATTAACAATAGTCATCTGTTCACATAGGGACAGCAAATATTCTCTGTTAATTTTACTGCTTTTTTTCCGTGTGGGCTAGCGGCTAAACGTTAAAACCATCGAAATGCACATTTTCAAGTTATTTTTGCTCAGAAAGGAGCGAAATATGTAGTCCAGATAAACATTATCTACATCTATTTAATTGTTACAATGAGAAAAAAAAATCTAAAATTCACAGAATAATCTGCTAAAATATGGACAACTGATTTTTCTGTTTTGCTTACAGATATTTCTATAGATTCTACAGATATTTCTGTTAAATTTACAGATAGCCAGTAAATTTAACAGATATGTCTGTAGAATCTACAGAAATGTCTGTAAGATTAACATTTTAGAATTTCATTAACCTAACAGGCATTTCTGTAGATTTTACAGATATATCTGTTAAATTTACTGAATATCTAAATATAACAGAAAAAATCTGTTCCTATTTTAGCAGATTATTCTGTTAATTTTACAGATTCGTTTTTCTCCGTGAACTGTTAGGTACAATAACAGCAGCCTACCTGCATTTTCAGAAGTCATTTGTTTTTCATTTTTTGTCTTAATAGAGAACAAATGAAAAACAAGTGACTTCTGAAAATTATTGTAGTAGGCTGTTATGGTGCCGAACCGTTCAATTCTGTCTAGTTTATTTTGTACGTAACATCTATTTAAGGGCATGTTTACATTAACCTCAATATTGAAATTCCTATTTTTTTCGCCAAACTCACGTCCACATGAAATGAGATATTAAGTTGAAATTTTGGGAATTAAAATAGAAAGGCATTAAGGGACGTTTTTGTATTCCTAAATGTTTATAATTACAAAAAAAAATGTTGGAAAAATTTTTTTGGTATTTTTTAAAAATTATAAACATTTAGGACCAGAAAAACTTTCCCTAATGCCTTCTATTTAAATATCCAAAATTCCAAGTTGATACCGTAGCTTGGGTCTATTGTGTACAATTTTTACGTTTTTTTTTCGAGGTTTTTTTAATTTTACGCCCAAGAAAAATTTTGTCAGCTTTTTTATTTTACAGTCAGAGAACTCAATTCAGAAGAGAAATTAATAATTTTTAGATTTTTAAATCATTTTCTACTTACTAATAATAATTGTTGAAAATTTGTACCTTTTTGTACCGCCGATCTCCTAAATAGAAACAACTATTGTTTCTTTCTTTATGTTTCGAATGAATAAAATGTTTTAATACTTAACTTCTAATTAAAATTATTACTTAACTATTCAAGAATACTTTCTGATCATAAAGTATGAAAAACAAGTTTAATTAAGCAATTCAGATTATGTATTTTATACAGTTAAATTTCGAAAACTATCTTTTATTGTGGAATATTATTTCAACTTAGCTTTCTAAAAAATAAATAATTAAAAAAAGAAACTAATACTCGACTGCACAAAACTGAGAAATTAGCAAATATCATAACTTGCAAAGCCGAATTGTACCGCCGGTCTTCGAATTTTTATATATCACCTTTGAACTAATTAATGAAAGGACAAACTCGCATTTATGAAACGAATTCCTTTTACCACTTAAGTTTGGAAGAAAAACACGGGCAACATAATTTTTTATTTCTTTTAAACTATTTAACTGATACTGATTAGACTATTGAAGTTTGGAGGTCTAACCAATTTTTTAAAATGCATCCACATATTTAAACATTTTTCAATGCTTGTGCAGAGGTCGCATAAAATTCCACCTCGCTAAAGTAGAAGTCCTTCTGAATCTTATATGCTTGGAGATTATTATTTTTATCCCCATTATCATATTGAAAAATATACTTAAAGTGAGTTGTACATATCCCAAAAAAAAATTATTCAAAAGAATTGTCACGAATTCAAATTGCACGCGACCAAGTCGCTTGGTCGTTACGAATTAAAAAGAATTGAAAAGGATTAGGAAAGAGAGGTTCGAATTCGGATCTAGTGAAAAGTAGCATATAAAAAATTTATTCTAATAATAATTCGCTGCGATTTCTTTATATGCTCTGCAGAACGTATGTTATATTCAGTGAGCAAAAGAGCATAAAGATCTGATGAAGTCGATCAAGTGAATTGAAATAATCCGCACACCGCTTCCGAAAATCTCTGGCATTTGATTCCATAAAGCAGTATTTCCATATTTCCAAGTATGTAGCACGAAAATTCACATAAGAACACTACAAAAAATAATTTTAGTCATGTTGTCTATAAATTTTTAGATTAGAAAAAACCAAATACTTGTTGACGTCAAGCGGGAGAAACATAACCTTTAAACTGCATGGTTTTGATTGCATGAAACTTTCCGTTTATATCAGAATATGCACGTTCACAAAATTGTGGCTTATTTTTCACATCCTTTATCTTAATTATTTACACATTTAATTAAAATATTAAACAATAAAAGAACGCCAGAGATTTTTAGTATGCGTGCTAGAATTATTTGTTAAAGTTCCGAAATGTGACTGACACGATGACTTAAGGCCGAGCACAATCATGCCAGCGCCGCAGAAACAGCGGAAATGGAGCAAGAAAGAGACAAAGCGTTTTGATAAAGGACAGCATGACTTTGCGTCCTTTCCCTGTTTCATCGTGGATGGCCTAAACTTATGTGCTGGGGCTTGGATTTTGCAAATTTTTGGTACTTAAAAATTTATAAGTTCTACTTTCGTCCAATTGATATTAAAAACGTTTCTAAGTACTTTAATAAGTATTGGTAAATTAAAATTTTTAAAAATTAACTTTTTCGAAATGAAACTCTAACGAAATTATAGGAATAGATTTGAATACATTCGAATTGAAGTTAATTTTTCTAAGCCGATTTCAAAAGAATTCAATCTTCCTTCGGATTGCATGTAAAAGGCTCGGATTCATTCCATTTTTTATTTCGGAATTAAAAAGAATTCAAATTGTACTTGGTTAAATGGAATTAAAGTGAAATAAACAGTCATTTAGACGAATTTGTGCTCACGGATTCAAAAGAATTGACCTAGTTTGACTCATGCTTCGAATTTTCACGAATAAGGGTTGAGAATTTCAATTATTGAGCACCAATTCGCGTTTGGTGCATAACGGGATTCAGAAGATTCTCTCTGAATTCTTTTCAATAAATTTCTTTCTGCTGGGATTAGCGTCACCATACGCGAATAGCCCCACTCTACGGTATCTTATTTCGTATGGACGTGAGTTTGTTTAAAAAAAGGAATTTTAATTTTGAAGTTAGTATGACATGCTTTTAATTGCTACACCGAGAAAAAAAATCTCTAAATTTAACAGAATAGTCTGTTAAAATAGGAATAGGGACAACAAAATTTTTTCTGTCATATTTAGACATTTCTGTAGATTCTAGACATTTCTGTTAAACTTACAGGTGGTCAGTCAATTCGACAGATATGTTTGTAGAATCTACAGATAGAATCTGCAAATTTAACAGATGTCTATAGAATCTACCGATAGAATCTGTAAATTTAACAGATGTCTATGGGATCTGCAGATAGAATCAGCAAATTTAACAGATATCTATAGAATCTAAAGATCGAATCTGTAAATTTAACAGATGTCTATAGAATCTACAGATGGAATTTGTAGACTCTACAGATGTATCTGTTAAATTTACGGACCATCTGTAAGTTTAACAGAAATGTCTGTAGAATCTACAGAAATGTTTGTGAATATAAGAGAAAAAATCTGTTGACCCTATTTTGTCAGTTTATTCTGTTGAGTTCGGTAATTTTCCATTTATATTTATTTCCCGATTTAGAAATTGGCGCCTCAATTTATTAATTGTCTCAAAACAAGTGTTTTGTTGTTTCAAGAAAAGTATGGTTATTCAACTAAAATTGTTTCATTGATTCAACCATAGCTTTGTTGGGTCAACGGAAATTTTGTTTCCATAGCATCCAAATGTTTTGTTGAGCTAACCTAACATTACGTCACCCTAGATCCCTAGAACGATAGGGTTCTATCTAACTTTTTTGATCAAATGAGTTAATCACACCCTAAGGTAGTTCGAGTGTCGACGCACAGCCGTACAAAAAATTCAGAAACACAAATTAGAAGGGGACAATGAAACACAGGGAAAACGTTTTTTCTGATTCATACACAAAAATTAGTTTGAATGCTCTTATTGTTCTATTTACATTTAATTTTTTCTATTTTATATTTTCTTTAAATTTAACAATGTTTGTTTGAATTAACTTTGATTTGTTTAGTTCAAATAAATCCCTTTTTTTTATCAAATGTATTATATCATTGATATACGGTCAAGTGTTTTCTTTAATTGTAAATAAAAGATTTATTTACTTAAAATAAATTTTGCTTGATTCAAACCAAATTTTTTTAATTCAAACAAAATTTTGTTTAATTCAAACAAAATTTTGTTTAATTCAAACAAAATTTTGTTTAAATCAAGTAAATTAAGAATGATGTATTTTGCAGTATTTTACATTTATAGACAGTATGCTACATAATTATAAGACAAGTGTTTCTACATTTTTAATCATTCAGCAAAAATATTTTGTTTGGTTTACTGCATTTGTTGATGTGAAGAAACATTTTGGTTAAGTCAACTAAGTTTTTGTTTAGTTAATCAAACTCGTTTGCTTGAATCGACTAAAAGTAAACGTGAGAAGGATAAAAATAGAAATTGTGATAATATGAAAGATATGAAAAAAGACATTTATTCTTTTGTTCCCTTACGTAATTATTAAACACTCCCTTGATTGAACGAAATGTGTTGGTTAAGCCCACCAAATTATTTATGTTTGATTAAATCAACTAAAACAGTGAAATCGATCACAAAATTTTTTTTGTATGAGTATTTTCCAATACCCTTAATGCGATTTCTATTCGTAATTTTAATCTTATTCTAAAATATGATCTCTAAATACAAAAAAATAAATAAAAAATAAAATATGCGCAAGAAAAATGTTTAGAACCACAAAGTATTTTTTGCACTCTAACCCGTTTTTTATCAGTGAATTTTGAATTGGAAATTTTGAGAACGTATTTTAAAGCAAAAATTTTAATCTGTTTTTCATATACATATAACAATTGAAGAGGAAATGTTATACTTTAGAGTCACAAAGTTCTATCTTAAAATTCAATAATTTATTACATCGAAAGTTTAGTGTTTCCTAGAGTTGAATTTTTTATCGTTCTAATTATTATTCTTGCCGGAAACCCAATGATTTTAATTTCACGATTATGCTAATTATTTTGTTAACATAAAATATGAATAATTTTGTATAATTACCAAAACTAGTGAACAAAAGGTAAAAATAAATGTAGGTTTTTTTGTTTGTTTTTTTCCTTGAAAATTACCTTTGATCATGTTCGAGGTCAAATTTTGTTTATATTTCATTATGTTTAATTTTTCGATTATTATAACTTAAAAGTTTTTAGATTGGCTTTGAATATTTGATAATTATAACATTTCGCCTTTTCATTTATTTCGAAAACTATTGCTTTCACAAAAAATACTTCCGATATAAAATGTGTATTAAAAAAGAGTGTATTTTTTCTACCATTTTTGTTTGATACAATTTTTTTCTGAAATTATTATTATTCGGTATTGGGAAAAAAACAGAAATTTGGAAAACTTTAGTGCTATGTTTAAAAAATTTTCTGTACAGGATGAGCTAAAAATAACATGAAGGATTTTCATTTCTGGTGTAAAGAAATCAGTGGATTGTAATTTTTTATCTAAATCAAATTCGAAATTGAAACTTTTGCGGTTCATTTTTTACTCAAAGAAATTGACACCGTCTTGAGATTCAAAAGTACACCAGTTTTTTTGCATTGGATTAATTACAGTAGAATGAAGATATTTTATTACATTCTGATTCCACTCGAAGTGAAATGAAATCACTTGAATTTATTTATATCAAATCGAATTAATCAGATTTCTTCGAAATTACATAAGACCACTTAAAATCATCCTGGAATTATACAAAAACATTTTAATTTTCCACAAAGTTTCATATCGTAGCCACGTGCAGACATTGAACTCATGTAATCACTGAAGACATATGAAGTCCGCGATATTGCGATAATCAAATATTTTGTAACTCATCTTAGTACTTCCAAAAGTCTTTGTACACAATGAGTCACATCATTTTTCAGTTATGAAAAAAATTCGTTCTACAAGGTCAAGCTTTTTTACATAGAATTTTGCATTATTAGAAGGTCCTTGAAAGACAAGGAATTAACAATTAAAGATTATTTTTTAATTTAAAGAAATTGGGGAGTTTATAAAAAATATTATTTACAATTTTTTAATGAGTTTTTTTCCTTAATGATTTTTTTTTAAAGCCGGGTGTTTTTAAAAATTTTCACTCGATTATATTTTCAGAATTGTTTTAATATATTTTTTAATATTTTAATTTGGGATAATTTTTTATTTATATATATATATA
>JBAGKK010514200.1:0-13742 GCA_037177015.1 Euceroptres primus
ATTACATATGCAAAATTTCATTCATCCATCTTTATTAGTTTTTTAAAAATAATTTTTTGAAAATTGCTCAACTTTTTAGGCCTACAAGGTAGAAACCCCTCTTAAGATACTCAACCACAATTAAATCGGATTGTGTTAAATATTTTATTTTTAAGATGCACGTATACGTGTCATGGAGCAAAAGTTTCATGAATTTTTTCTGCCACTAATACGTGTCAATGACAGTGAAGGGGTTAATGTAAAATGATACTTTAAATTGTAGAGCTCAAATAATGTTTTTAAAAAACTATTAAATCAGGAAAAGAAAACTTTGCAATTTGAATTTCGCACTATAATGACGTCAAAAGCATGACTTCATTAGTTAGTAGTAACAAATACAAATGTTTTTTTATAAATAATAAAATACATTTGTATTTATCAACTCATTGTTGTTAAATAAGAAACAATGCTAAGAAAAGATAATAAATATTTCAATAAGAGTGTTTAATGAATCGAACCAATCGTTTTCAAAATTACTCTGAAGATTAATCAGGGATGCTACAGGTCCAGGGAATTCTGAAAACTCAGGGAAAGACAGGGAATTTAAAAATGGTCAGGAGAAGTCTACGAAAACCTGGAAAGAGTCAGGGAATTTTTTTTTATTCAACAAGTTATAATTATAACTCAACGGTTATAATTATATTTTAAAAATTATAATTGTATAATTATAGTATTACAAAATTATATTTTGATATAATAATAATTAGAACGGTCAGGGAAAAGTCAAGACATTTTTAAATTGGGATTTTGTAGAAACCCTAGAAATTCAACTTTGTAGATTGTTGTGCATTCAGAGGAAACTTATTTTTAAATTAAAAAATATTTTTTAACCTTTTTTTGATGCGATATGAAAATTCTTTTATAAAGAAACATTTGATTGACCAGAAAAAAGTTTGTTTGATTGAAATAATTTTTTTTATTCAAATAATATTTGTTTCAATAAAAAAAATGTTTTTTTTTACTCTATATCAATGCAATTATATTTTTGATTTAAATAAATTTTGTTTGAATGTAAAAAACTTTTTTCTGAGTGTGTTAACAAAATATTTCTGTATCTTCAATCAGCTAAATATTTTTATGATCAAGAGTTTAGCTTCGAATATCTCTAATAAAACTGCAGAGTCATGAATAACTGGGAAGTAATAATAAAATAGTTCATATTCAAAGATGAAAAATGCAAAATAGGGAAATTTGAAAGAAAGAGAATGAGAGAGAGAGAAGATGAGAGTCGGATATCTTACAAGTTAATTAAGATTCCTATATCTCGAGCTCGAAGTTGAACGGATAAAGTTGTTGAATGCTTGTAGGCGTAATAAACATAAATAACGAGTACTGAGAGCAAATACGTATAAACAAGAGTCCTTTCGCGTCCCTCACATTCTAGAAAGAAAGAGTCACACTCTAAATACGATTGCGCCTTCACCCTACTAAACTGAATATTTCAAGTGACCGATGTGTTGTATGCTTTTGTATTATTATTGTCTTAAAAATTGGTAAAAGTCATTTTTTTTTAAATATGGGGACCTTTGTATTAAAGTTGATTCCATCGCGTAAAGTTGATTCCAACGTACCGAGATTAATGAAATAAAATCGTTTATCAATTATTGGAAATTATTTGTTATAAAATTTTAATATATGAAAATACCAAAAATGGGAATATCAGTTTTAATTACATTGTTTTTAAAAAGTTTTAAATGTTTTTAAATATATTTGTGAACAAAATTTTTTAAGAATTTTAGAGTTTTTTAAGAATAACCAAGATTCATATCTTTCTTATTATATTTGTTCGAACTAGATAAAAGTTTTGAATTACATAAAAGAATTGAATTTACATATTATTGAGCAATAATAATGTTTTTAACTTTATTGCAGAAATATATACAGTATACTTTTGCAAATAAATCCCATTCCAAATAAATTTCTAAAAAAAATAAAATATTATCAGGGTGTCTAGCTGACCGGGAAATCTGGAAAAACCGAGGAAACCCCTGGAATTTTATTTTGCCGGGAAATACCCGGGAATTTTATTTTACCGGAGAAAATCTGGAAAAACCCCGGGAATTTTATTTAGGATCGGGATTATACTTATATTTTATTTTTTTATTTTTCAGATTTTAATAGCATTTAAGCAACTACTTGTGATTCTGACTGTATAATTCAAAAATTATTTTTTTATGTGTTACAAAAGTTATAAATATGTATGTACTTTTGGTTAATATTTATCACTTCAGTCTGTGAATAAAGATAAGTTTGGAACGTATTGATAAATAATTATTTTCTTTACGTTATAAATTTTGTATCTGTATTAGGGTGCCCTAAGAAAATTCAATGTTTTCTTTTTCAATGACGCACTCCCTAAACTTGTTCTATTTGGTGAAAAAATAAATGTATATTTTTCTTTTCTTTTTAAAATAATTTTAAACCGTGGTCCTTAACTGTCCCAAAATGATTAAAATTATTAATTAATGTTAATTTTCCTAAATATAATAATTGTTTGCCAGGGAATACAACTGATGGTACCATGCAATCAGAAAAAAAAATTCGACCTAATTAGACCAAAAATACTCTCCCTAAGCGTCAAAAACTACCCTTTATAGAGGTTAAAATATTACCTTTATTTTACCAATATTATTTTTCTTCAATTACTAATAATATATAACCACGAACTTCGTAGTTATATATTATTAATAATTGGAGAAAAATGAATTTGGTAAAATAAATATAATATCTTAACCTCTAAAAAGGGTAGTTTTTAACGCTGAGGGGTAGTATTTTGATCTAATTGGATCATATTTTTTTTCCTGAACCTATGGTATCATCAGTTGTATTCCCTGTCAAACAATGTTATTTACGAAAATTAACATTAATTAATTATTTTAATCATTTTGGGACAGTTTAAGGCCTCAGGACCACGGTTTAAAATTATGGTAAAAAGAAAAGAAAAATATGCATTTATTTTTTCACCAAATAGAACAAGTTTAGGGGGTGCATTATCAAGAAAAAATAACTTTGGTTTTTTTAGGACACCCTAATCTGTATATTATGTTAAAATTCCTATTTCTATGTATACATTCACTTTCAAAAATCACAAAAAGACATTTTTAACTTGATCGGGGGAAAAAATTGACCGGGAAAAACCCGGGAATTTGAAATGGCCTGATCGCTACACACCCTGATTAATCCACAAAATAATACTCAGAAAATGATAATCACGTGGAAAAATAACTTTTACCAAATTTTACGATTTTGAACACAGTAATTATGGTAATTTCGCATATTGCCACGGTCAAAGCCCACCAATACTCGTCACATATTCCCATATAAATACGAGTGTGGAATGTTACAATATTTTTTTGCATTTTGCCTCCCGATTTATACTATTAAAATATTTTAATAATTATCTATTTTCGAAATTACAAATTCTGGTTATTTATAATAAGAACCATTTGGTAACGTATGAGGGAGATTGACAATTTATAGTTGAATCACGGAAAATTAGCACCAACTTTCTCTTTTACTTATACATATAACTTTAAATTTATGGATTTTGTTTTAATGTAATATTTTCTTTTTTGTTACAGGTAAGTTTCTGTTTTGGCTGCAGTTCTTAAAAATCTGTGGTAAGAGCGTTTAAATTTTAAAGAAATATTTTTAAAGTCGTTTTAATTTAGGTAGTATCTAGTATTACGGAAATTTCCGTACAACTATCATATAACATAAAGGGGGGACTCGGCCCATACTACGTTGAGTGCTATATCCTCGGCGTTTAATTTAATTAACTCTGAGGTTGGTTAAAATCTCCGAGTCACAATAATATCAAATTTTGAAATGTCGAGTTGTATGTTTAGTCTCGACCTTTTTTAAAATTAAGTAGTGAACCACTAGTAATGGAAATGAAGGCCAAAAGAAGAGAAGCGATTGTACTTTTAGAAACGTTTCGGCCACTGTTTGAACCCTCATCAGTCAAGATAACATTTATTATCTGTAAAAAACATACAAAGAAGGTAGAAAATTGTATAACAAAGAGAAGAGATAATCGAATAAGAGTTAACAATATTTCATGAAAAATTCAAGAATGCATAGAATAAAATAAGTATAAGAGAGGTTGTCTCATAAAAAGAGTCCCTACAATTTTAAATCTATATGATGTTTAATAAGTATTGATTAATAAGTCAAGTTTCATTAAATTTGAAGTTTGAAATTGAGTGGTTATACAAATATTTAGTATTAAATGAACGGAATGTGCGATAACGGTATTTCCGGCGCGACAACCCCCTACGTCCTACGATATGTTTCTATTGCACCCTCGAGTTTTGACTTGGTCCGTTTAGTTTACTGTGTTGCAGCTGCCAATTCCCTTTTGAAATAGTTACGAGCTCTAGAGGTTTCCCAAGACCATAATTAATTCATGTTTATTTAAAAAATTAGATTGTATTATAACATTATTTTAGTGAATTATATTGTACATATTTTTAATAATAAATTACAATTATTCTCCTACGAAATTAAATTTTAACTGTAAATTAAAGCATAAAAACAGTATTTGTTTATTCAAACTACGGTACTAGAAGTGAAGGGAAATAAAGGCAAGCTGAACAAAAGAACAACGGAAGTAGTATTCAGAAAAAGAAATCAATTATATCTCAAACACAAAAAGGGAAAAGCTGTGTGTTAAGAAAATAGTATTGCAGCTGTCATATTCCCTTTTCAAATCGTTAATTTGCTCCAAAGGTTAATAATTTATTCTTGCTTATTTAAAAATTCAATTTTAACATTATTTTTGTGAATTATGTTGCATATATTTTTAATAATTGATTACAGTCATTCTACGAACTTAAATTTTTTTGAAAAATCAAAACAATAAAATTTGTTTATTTCAACTACTGTGGTAGAAGTGAAGGGGAAAGGAAAGGCTAAAAAGTAATAGTTGTATTCAGAACAAAAAATCAATTATATTCTAAACAAAAACAAAAGGGAAAAACTGTGGGTTAAAATATAAAAAAGAGGTCAATTCGAAGATCTCAGATCTGGTGCAATTCGTTTTTCTGTTATGTGTAGAGTACTCTTTGGTCGAGAGAAGTGGATGGACATGCTCGACTGATTCCATTGCAAAGTAAAATGGTTGAGAGATCTATTTCGAAAGTGTCATGAATTGATATCCAGTATTGGAATTGTTGAAAAAATTCCGATCTTAAAATAAGACAAATATATTCTTTCTTTTTTTTGTTGACGTGTTTCATTTGAACCTGAAAAATGCAGTAAATCATTAAGGTTATGATTAAATTAAATAATTCAGTATTTAACAAAATGTTCGAATATTTCTGGGGATACGAATTTCAAATTTTAATGAATAATTTAACTGGCCCTTTGCATTTTACCATTTTCCAATAAAACGAGAGATATTCTATTTAAATCAGCAACTAACACTTCGATGGTTGATAAACATAGCAATAAACTGCAGCTCGTTATTTTACACACGCTTCATAAAATTCCGATATAAAGAACGTGTTTTCGTCACTACCTTAACTGTCGCATATTTGTGAATGATGACCATTGAATGTTTTTCCATGCTAGAGTGTCGAGTGGTAACACGTCTATTCTATAAATCCCTCTTCTCGTTTTTTTATCCGTACATGACAATTTATTTTACTTTATGAGAAAAGTAATTTTTCAACGAGTGAACTAAAGGATTTTAATACAAAATGTCTATTTGTTGCGTCTAACGGATGCTTTTACTGAATATTGAAACTTAAAGAACTAACAAAAATGAGACTCAAATAGAAATGAAATCATAATTTAAAATTACAATTGTTTTGAATTGTTCCAACTGGGATGCACCAAAAATTACATAAATGATTTCCAGTGCTCAAAAAATAACAGAATTCTAATTTTTCTTCAAAATATCAACTAGGCAGAAAGACTTTGTAAATATTTTGTACAGAAAATACATTGTTTTTAATTGTACTGAAAACACATTGTTTTTAATTGTACTGAAAACACATTGTTTTTAATTGTACTGAAAACACATTGTTTTTAATTTTACTGAAAATACATTGTTTTTAATTGTACAGAAAATATATTTTTTAAGACAAAGAAAATATCAAAAACATTCTAAAATATGCAATTCATCATTTTAAGCAAATAAAAAATTTATCAATTAATATCTAACACTTTTAGAAATAAATATTTTGAATTTCTGATATTTATTCTCTCTACTCTTATTATCTACCCTATTTTGTCATTAAGTTTTCCTAAATTATATTAATAAATTTAATATAGATCTTTCCATATACACATATACAAAAATCTGTCTTAATTTAAATTACATTAAATTAAATAATTTGATCTGTCTTAACATTGAACTCTTTTTTAATTTTCGGAGTTTAGGCCAGAGGAAACCATTGGTGTGAATTTGGTTACATCGCATAATTTAAAACAATTGAAATTTTTATTGTAATTTCATTGCTAAGTTTGATTTTTGTTTTAAGTCTCAATTTGAGGGTAATTCGACTTTAAAATAAGGATTACCGTTTGACTGTATCAGTCTCCAAAAAAATAGTTCAAAGCAAAATTTTCATTTTCAAAACTCGATGATTAATTGAGGCTCGATCAGGGACTCAGGATAGTTATGTATAAATCAGAAGCAAATTAGTCCAACTCAGTGGAAAACGTGGCGCACATCCAAATATAGGCCATTTTGCTTGTCTCGTTACAGCCATTACCAAAATTGTACGCCCTGATTGATTTCATCAGGTACATGTATACGAGTTGAAATTCAGGGATGAATAAAGGTTACAGGGGATTGCGGTATCTAAAAATTAGGTTTTTCAAAGATACATTATATTTTTGGGGATGGGGTTTAGTGACACTGCAATTCTCTGGACCCAATTTGAGCCTAACGGTGTGTACTTTTCTGTAGGGCTACACTGAGATGTTAGAAACGAGAAGCTGGATTTGTCCTAGATTTAAAGAAACTATTACTCCCGTCACAGTTTAGTTTTGCTGTTTGTGAAGGTTCCTTCGTATTTCATATTTTTGCTGAGCTTTGAAGGAGTTTTGGACTCTGTGGCGACGTCTTACATGAAATATTCCCCTTAGTTTTTCCTTTCAGAAGTCCAGTTGAATAAAGAATAAAACACGAGGAATAAAACTCTAGAGAAGCTGAAAAAAACGTAGTGGTGGAAAAATTGTTAGAAATTTTTGTAAATTGTGTAAATTTTGTAAATTGTGCAGTTTTATTGTATAAAAGTTTCATCTTTTAAAGCTATTTTAGTGTCATAAAGATTCTTTGAATTTTGACGATATTTGCAATTAATTTACAATTATTCTACTGGCTTATAAAATTCTATTCCACCTTTAAAGTATACCATCTTCATTATTTGAATAATTTATTTTTCTCTAACAATTTCTTTTACAAACCAATTTAATTTTCGCAAACGCACAAACTTGCCAAAAGTGGTTTTCGCTAAAATCACCAGACAAAGTTATAGCTTGAACCTAACATTGTAACATGGCGTTTGAAGTGGAATGTAAATTATTGATGGAGGCCAGAGAATAGAGGGTGGAGAAAAGACTAGGGAAAGATGAAGGAGAAAAGAGAACTAAAGGAAGGAAAGGTTACACCCCTAACCTTCTCGATCCTCGAAGGGGTAGAAAATCCCCCGGGGTCACGACCTCGCTTTAATTTTCTGTTTTTTTTTCTCTTGTTATCCTTTCTCCTCTACGGTTATTTCCATCCTTTATTACTATGGGTCTTAATCGATTCTTACCTACCAACCTACCTGCTACCGTAACCTTGGGGAAATTCAATGACGAATCAGGGGTTTATACATGCAACCAGTTCTGTAATAATGCACCAGCTTCCATAATCTTTCCATAAAAGGAACAAAGCCGTGGTGTCAAGTCTGACGAGGCAATACGTGACAGGTGCGTTCGTGTTATGTACACAGCACCTTCACAGTCTTGCCAGCCGCTCTTTATCTACTGTCAGACCTTGTATTAGCAGATGGCGTAAAACCACTCTTGCAATACTCAACCGCGTTCAGAGAAAAAAGTCTTGTGTTCGAATTTCTAATTATACATTCCCTGTTTTTTCCCTTTTCGAATTTTTGCCCTTATTATTCTCAAAAAGCCCTAAAATCCCTTTTTTTAAAAGAGTTTCATTCCTTTTTTCCTTTTTTTTTTATTTAAAGTTCCGAATAATTTTCCAGGAATTATGAGAAATAGAAACTTATGACATTCAAAAACTCTTTCAATGTTTTCTGAAATTTCCGATAATTTCCAAACTTTCAAAGCTTCTAAACATCTAAGCTTTTCCATAAACAACTAAAATTTTCTAGTTCTAGGTTATTCATGTGACTGAAGTTCTGAACGTTCAAGTGAACGAAATTTTATATTTGATATCATTTTGAACTCAAATTTGTTCTAAGATATTGGTTTATTAGAAAATAAATTAATATAATGATAAAAAAAGCTCACGATGTTTCTTTTTATTTGTAGTTGGAACAATATTTTAAGATGAATTTTAGTTGAGAAAAAAATTTCGTTCATTTGAACGTTCAAAACTTCAGGTTCATGGTTATTCTAGAATCTTTTAGAATCCTTTAAAATGTACGAAAGACTCCCAAAATCTCTTACAATCGTCTAGAATTTTTAAAACTTATCTGGGATCCTTAAAAATCCTCCAAAATATTCGAGACTGTTCTAGAATATTCTGAGTTTTCCTATAACAATCTTATAAAATCTTAACCCTTTAACGCCCTTTATATTGGAGACTGTTCTAGAATATTCTGAGTTTTCCTGTAACAATCTTATAAAATCTTAACCCTTTAACGCCCTTTGCGATACTATTTTTCCACCGGGTCTCTAAAATCACAGTGGGATAATATCTTTCCAGGGTCTCTTAAGAAAGCAAACGACCAATTTTTGTAAAGTTTTGAAGTTTCTCGGTTTTTTGCGAGTTAAAGGGTTAAATAACATCCTAAGATTCTATAATATTCAATAAAATATACTAGACTCTTCCAGAATCTTCTGAACCAGAATTTCCAAAATTCTGGAGAATTTAAAAACCTCTCAAGTCTACAAAAGACAAATTAATCTTGAATCTTCTAGACTGTTTTCAGAATCTTTCTAAAATCCTGTAGACTTTTTGAGTCTCCGAAAAAAAGTTTGGAAGAGACTAGAAGATTTTAGAAGTTTATGGAAGATTTTGAAAGAAACAGGAAGTCACTGGAAGATTCTAAAATACTCTCAAAAATCTAGATTGCACACTTTACTGTTAAGTTTTATTTAATGACTATTTATTAATTATTATATATAACGCATAACCAAAACACTGAAAACGAACTGAAGAGAACTGACGAAATTATCCGCTTAGCATACTACCCGCTTTGTGGCTACGGTACTTGCGCAACTCTGCTGAGCTCCGAGCTTAGATTTCTCGTCCTCTTGGAACCCTCACCATCGGCGAGAATTCCTGGAACTGGTATACCGATGGTAATTAAACCGGGACTCCAATGTATTTTAAAAAGAAAAGAAAAATACGCATTTATTTTTTCAACAAATAGAACAAGTTTAGGGGATGCGTAATCAAAAAAAAAAAAAAACATTGAGTTTTCTTAGGACACCCTACTGTAGATTCTATAGTATAGTGTCTGACCTCTCCAGCATCCTTAAAATCGAAATTGTGCATTGTTTTCCTACTATTTAATTTTGTCACGTATAAATTTCAACCCCTATTGTAATTTTAGCCATCCGACCTCGTGTTCGAACCGCTACTTCCGCAGAATCGAAACACGTCATCCTTTATAAACTTTACACCATTGTCGAGTCCTTTTACTTGCTCTTGACACAAATCTTACACTTCCTTGATGATAACGTTTTCAAATAACATCCATATTTTAATTAACTATTGCATTATTTTATTTATTTATTATTCAATGAAATTCAATTAAGTTATAGGTTCAGAACTTATAAATACAGCGTAAACAATCAATTTTGCATAAAAACTGTAAATATTTATTAGTTTTAGACTTATAATTGAGTTTTCGTTACTGTTTTCTTTTTTATTCTTTATTCTTTTTTTTTGTTTTGTTATTCTTTTATTATTTTTTTTTTACGATTGACTGCTTCTTCCTGGGCTGGCAATCGAAGTGGAGGAGCACCCCAGGGCAACTCAGACAACCATGGTGAACTCACTCTTCATTTGAGTCGCCATTGGTGATGAGAACGGAGGGATCTTCTGCTCGCAGTGATTTTAATTACGTTCGTAAACTGTGCAAGCTGAAATTTATTATCCCGTGGCAGGCAAGTGCAAGAGCTTACACATAAAACCACTGATTTCATTCCTGAGCTGCATATGATGCTAAACTTTCGTAATTCCTTGCTGTTCCGCAATGCTTACCTGAAAATAGCTTGTATCTTACACTGTTGTGTGTGTGTGTGTGTGTGTATGTGTCGATTGCTAATGCCGATCGACAGTTTGCGATACATGTATCCTGCACTATGTAATGTCCGGTTGTTGAGAGATTGTCATTGCAATCCATCAGACGCCACCTACATTGAAAAAAGTGTCAACGCTATTTTTATGTCTAGGTCGATTGACATATTACTACTGAGTTACTTTAAAAGGTTACTTTAAAGTTACTTTAAAAGTTACTTTAAAAGGCTTTTACTGGTTTGAAATGTGAGATTCTGTAACTTATTTCAGAACACAAAATAGAACAAAAAAAATTAGTAAATTACACTGAAAAAATGAATAGTCGGTACACACATGTTGTTGGAATACATATCAGTATGGCTGATCTAACCCAAAATATGTGTACCGACTAATCATTTTTTTCAGTGTAGTTTTCAAAGCGATTAACATTTTATAGATCAGAAACACAAAAGTGAAAAGTTAGTGAAACACAAAAAACCATTGGTGTAAATTTTGTTGCATCTCATTTTTGAATAATTTATAACAATTTAAATTTTCATTCTGATTTCATTTTTTTCTAAGTCTCATTTTGGTTGCAGCTCAATTTGAAAAGAACTTGGCGTTAAAATGAAGATCAGTGTTTCATTGTGCTAGAGATAAATTGAAAACGGCACTTTTTTCCTTATAATTGAAATTTCCTACGGGGTTAGAGTTAAAAAACATTTGTTAGTTTTCATTTATCATCAGCGATTGACGAGTATAGTAGACGCACAAAACCTGATGAATCAATTCTGATAAAAAAGGCGGATAACTTTCCAATACGTCTAGGTTATGCAAAATACATTTTATAGGAGTTTTTTTTTTAATAACTACTGAAAGAGTGAAGACACATTATTATGGAAATAAAAGAATATCTTAGATAACGGATTTTACTTAACCTATACTGAAAAAAGCATAGTGTTTTTGGTTGATAATTGATAAATTTTTCGTCTTACTGTAAAAAGTTGGGTTTCTTTTATATTGGTCCTCTTTTTTTATAAGTATTAATTTACTTTAGAGTCGAGCTATTTTATTTTCGATTGCGATAACTTCATACTGTTAATTTCAATGCCAAACAATTGATAACAATTGATTATTTGATACTATTATATGCGGTCTTCTTTTAAAAGTAAAGTGGGATTAAAGCAGCTACAGAGCTATTTTTGAGGTGTTCTCTTTTAATACCTGAATCAAGCCTTAAAACAAGACTTTTTTCTATAGTGCTCCTTCGAATTTCTTCAACAAATGTCTCGTTTGCCCTAGCCTAGAGTCTAGAACTTTGCTGGCTTTATACAAGTATAAAGCCATAATAATTCAGGCTTGCGTAAAGTCGAAAGCCTGATTCCAAGTCTAGTTACTAGAAGTTCGCTTTTGAGATGGTATACCATTTATTTTGCGGCATCTTTAGCTTAGAAGGATGAACCGCGAACAGAAGACAAACCGAAGAGTTCCGACCCGCGGCGAAAGCAAGACCGTGACGGCCACTGGCCTTCTCGTTTTCTTAGCTCGATTCTCCCATCTCTTTCTTATTCTTGTAATATCTTCTTTTACTCCCCCCCCCCACCAACCCCCCTTTCAACCTACTCGCGTAAGCGGCAGGCGGCAATCTCGTTCTTGGCCAGGTTCGATAAAAAGGTTAAGGCAGGCCAGCGTCCCTCTCTCTGCGAAAAAAAAGTGCTATACGTATATCTGTTCTTGTACGAATATTTTTAATCATGCATGTGCGAAACGCGTGCTTGAATTAGCATGTGTACTTATTTTTAAACCGCAACTGCAATGGGCAATTATTTATTTATTTTAATATGTACTCTCTTTCTCTTTCTGAAAATAGATTTGGCCAGTTTATTTCAGACAAAATAAGTGCGTGATATCTAATTTAACCTATACCTTTCTAAGAGAAATTGCAATTTTACATTACATATTGTTAGAAATATTCGTAATTTTCCAGAATTTTTAAGTCACAGAATTTTTTATAAAAATTTAAGACACTTTTCAGAAATTGTATCTGAAAATTAGAAATATGTAAGTGAATTTTCATAAATGAATTTTTCGTAAATTTCAGTTTCGATAACTGAATTTTCCTTTTATTTGTGTATCTTTTTATGAAAAATTAACTATATTTTGTAATTGCATGAATTTAAGAAATTTTCTGTTATATTTTCAGAATTTTAAGTTACCAAGTTTCAGGATTTTTAGTATTGACTTGAAATTTTTTCTGACACAGGCAGTTTCGAAATTTTAAGTTACAAGTTTTAAGGATGTTCAGTTACAAGGTTCAACATTTTCAGTTATAAGTACCGTAAAATGATGATATTTTAACGGAATATTCAGTTACTCATGTCTAAAAATTACCAAGGAAATTTCTAACAGCATGCAATCTATGAAATCCCGATAAATCTCTTAAAATTCCCTCTAATCCTCAGTAGTATCGTATAATTTCTGATGGTCTCTATAAATCCCATGAAATTCCTTAAAAATATTTTGAAGGCCTAGAAATTTCTTTTAATCCTTGAAAATAATATCTTAAGTCTCCATAATCTTTTGATGGAATCCCACAAAATTCCTTGTAAACTTTTGAGAAATCTTTTGTAATCTCTGTAATTTTCTGAAATCTCTTTCGTTATCTTCAAGAATCTCTTGTCGAAGAAATCGTTTTTTATTTTCATAAATTCTCCTGAGAGATCATTTGTAAACATTTTAAAAATCAGTCATTTCAAACATTTTTATGGTGTTCTTGTAAAAAGTTTAAAGTTTAAGTGAAAGGTATTTCCTTAAACTCCTTAACCTTATACAAAAAACGACTGATTTGATGAAAAAACGGTGATTTTCAATAATCAAAAACTTATATGACACTAAAATTTCATTAGTGTCATAAGAACTTAACCTTACTTGCAGACAGATTGAAAATTAGGTGAAAGTTCAACATTTTTGTGATCGTACAATATTTGAGAAGAAAATTAAACAATATTTTTATTTTTACTTTTTTAATTTAGTATTTAGGTGTTCAGAAACGAGAATAAGAAAGTGTATATGTACTTGAAACTAAGATTTGCACCAAAAGGTGTAAGAAATTTTCAGACGAAAAATAGATCACACATTCTGACGAAAAATCACACTTCCACTCGACTTAAAATTTCTCTTTCTCTCCTTTGTTTTTATGCTTCATATATTAGAGGAGTCACGTTAGACGTTAAAAATGAAAAACTAGGGAACCCGGCGGCGTTCCACCGATTTGAATGAAACCTTT
>JBAGKK010514211.1:0-13741 GCA_037177015.1 Euceroptres primus
CACTACTACAACATCCAAAGTAAAGTAATAAACCAGCGTTACTCATATCGCAAAAAAAAATTCTTGAAAATATGCGTGTTTTCGCCTCTAAAACCCTACCCCCCCCCCCCCTTAATACAACACTAGGCAGTTCCTTACACAAATTTACCCCCAGCCTTAGTCATTACGCTAGACAAGTGGGCTCCTGAGTATTCAAAGAACTTTCGTTTCAGTCTTCTATCACATCACTACCATTCTTTGTCACACACTTCCTATAAACAATTTTTCGCCACACATCTCTATCCTGCCATACATCATTTGCTTTTTTTATATCACACACTTTTTCATGCAAGCCCTTCTGTCTCTTTGACTCCATATATCCTTTCGTTTTAGAGTCTCGTTCCCATACTGCCACCATTCCTTCTTTGGTCTATCTCTGGGTACGTAATCATTCACTTTACCTAAATTAGTCGAGATATTCCATTTTTGGTGTAAAAAATTAGTTTTGTTACAGATAATTTTCGATAACGCATTTTACTATATAATCGCATTTCGCCGATCAGTGATTGAATTTTTTTTGCAAAATCAATACATATTTGGATTTTTGAGCATTTTTGGTACCTGTCGGCGATTCGCTATCGGAATCTTGGTTGAAGATTCTTTTTTATTCAGAAAAAAACTCAAATTAAATATTACCTTCAGGTAGCAGTTTGTAAAGGTATAAATTCCCATGAGTGTCACAGACTGTAAGTACGCAACCAAGCCAGGAAATATCGATGTGCGAAATTGATACGTTCATCTTGGAGTATTTGTTGCTGGGTTCGTCTTGATGCCGAGCCATGTTTAGAGACGAAACGACTAGTTCTTTTAAACATTCGTGATTCAAGCAACGAATGGATGAGTCTGCTAAGCATACGAAGATGTAACTTGAAGGTGGAAGTGCCGTGGAGATTGAAAGTTTCGTAGTTGCGATTGCAGTAATGGGAGAATGGCATCTATAGTGCGCTTGATGTTGCCATACCTAAATGTAATATAAATTTAAAAGTTAAAAATTTCGATTTTTCTAACATTAATATTAAAGTTAAAAACTGATATTTAAATACAGCCAACCCCCTCTAAATGTGGTATTTATTATTGGAATTTTCCTTATCGCGACATAAATTATCACTTCGAGAGGTTTCGAGTTTATTGCAGACTTTATTGCAAATTTGAAACTGGGAAAGCGGTGAGAATTATTGTAATTTCACTTGAATCTTGAGACTCGCTCAAAGTGAGGTTCCATAACTTGAGAGGCTTGACTGTAAGAGAAATGAATGTTTTTTAGTTTTTATTAACATTTCCGTACCACTGTCTTAAATGGGTCAAGCGTCTTTGGTTGAAATAGCTTATGAACTGGTTGTGACTTTTCCCTCAACTCCCAGATCTCGACAAAACCACCGTTTTCGTTATTTGCTGCTACGACTAAAGTATCAGGTGCTTCACGCAGTACAAACTTTAGGTGCGTAACATTTGTGCCTAAGTGTAGATCAGAAATTTAACATTATTAGATAGGATCATAAAATAGATCTGAACAATTTTCTTAATCTTTTGAATTTCATGACCTTGTTATTTAGCAGTATTCAAACAATGATAATGGTAATTACTCAAGGTAACATGATTTTTATGTGATGATTGAAAAGCATTGCCATGTCGCTTAATTTAATTTTCAAACAATTTTTCTCTAATCAAGATTCAGCAATTGAAAAGTAAACAAGTAATCCTAAATTAAAGCTTACAGAAATTATCCTTTGGTGCACCGTCTTGCAAGAAGAAACTAGGCAAAGCTAGTGAAGATATAATACATTTTTCGTCGTTTTTCCGCACTAAAACTCGATAACATCTAATCGGATGTCCAGTGTTTCCGCTACTTACAGACACCACAAAATGACCGTCTGTATGGTTAAAATTTCAATTTTACTTTCATCTGTTTCAATTCTTTGTAATCTGTTACGGACCAACTATTAATTTCATAAGGATTTTCGTATACTTTCATTACTCTGGTCTCTATTGCGTGGAAATCATATATTTTTAGCTTTCTCGCACATCCATATGTAATTAATGGGTTGTTCCGCTAACCGTTTAATGTGGTTCAATCTATATATGTGGACTTCCATGTGAAAAGGACCCTTAAGACCGGTATGGAGTTAAGTACGGAGGCGTGTACCCGAATAAAGTCCCAATATTTTAAGCCCAAAACAAACCCTCTAAGTTAAAAAACGGCCGGTCAGGACAGTTTTGAAGTTGGTAATTGAAAAAAAACCTTATTTCGAGAAAATCGCATTTGAAGTTCGCGAGCGCCATAAGTGCACGTGTTGATTTTTTTCTTGAAACAAAAAATACACCCACTTCAAGTTGCTTCCGAGACATGATTATAGTATCGATTGATTCAGCAGGTCATGTTATCACGCCCATCTCAAATTAGAAAAAAGCGAATATCTCCTAAAGTAGATCCGACCATAAGGGCCCTTTTCATATGGAAGTTCACATACCGTATTACTTTTAACTTTTGGGCTGACCGAAAAAAAAATTTTTTAAATTTAATTCAATGTATCTTGAAATTAAAAGCACCATTTCTATATTTTCCAATTCAACTCACATTAGCCACCAAAACGAAACGGTAAAAAAAAGGGGAGGTGTCTGGGATACACGATCGAAGTGAAACTTCTGCACGGAAAAAATTTTTTCTTGAAGAATTCCCGAACTTTTCTAACCTAATTGAAGAAACTGTGAAGAATTTACGGCACAGTTCGGTATAATTATGTTCTTGAAGAATTCCCGAACTTTTCCAACATAATTATACCGAACTGTGCTGTAAATTCTTGACAGTTTCTTCAATTAGGTTAGAAAAGTTCAAGAATTCTTCAAGAACAAATTCTTTCCGTGCAGAAGTTTCACTTCTATCGTATGTCCCAGACACCCCCTTTTTTTCTATGTTCTTGTCTCTTTCAAGTTGTCACTCGAGGTTAGGAAGAGTTGTCACTGCGACACATGTTTCACTTTTCTCGTTTTCTTCTACCGCAGCAAGATACTGCCGTCCCAACAAGAAAAGTCATAACTACATTTTAAATGAGTCCCCTGTCCTTCTAACCTAATATTTCACATTTGCACGATACATTTTCGCATAAAATATGGATAAAAATACATAAAAACACTGCTTCTAGGGTAAATTTGAACTAAAGTTTCATTTGATGATGAGAAATTGTTTTTTTCTTCCACTTTTCATAACGGAATTGCAGATACGATATATGAAAATTTTCTAGGGGTAACTAGATGTGTCGTATCTGCAATGGTATGTCAGTAAAAAATCTGAAATAAAATGTTTTTCATGAAATTCGAGTTTATAAAAACTTTTTAAATGAATATGTTTGCGTCACAATTTAATTGAAAATAAAAATTAATTTTTTTATTTATTTTTGATGCTGAATAGTTGATGTTAGAAAGATGAGGGACTTATCCGAAATTTAGCTACTACTTTTCTTGTTGGGACGGCAGGATACTCTCGCGGTTATTTCGCAGTAAAAGATTTTATCGTCTTTTTCATTTTTTAATATTAAGTCACGCGATCGTATACCGACGCGTTCGCGTCGTACATCCTGTCGCCACTACGATAACCATATGTTTATTTCTCCTCCTTGTGCAATTGATCGCCTCTAGGTTACTACTACACAGCGGCAACCAATCGTGCTACGGGTGCTGCGAGAGTTAGCCGTAAGTAAACGGCAAGCAATATACTCTTACGAACTAGGACCCTCTATCTATCCGGCAATACGCACGCCGCCATTTTGGTTCAAAAAACGCATGAGATAGACAATGAGTCTATGAATGAATGTGTATCTTTGTCTATCTTACACGTTTTTTGAACCAAAATGAGGACATACGTATTCTCGGATAGGTAGAGGACCCTATTACGAACGGCACATCACCGTCGTCTAACCGAGATGCGATTGGTCGGCGCTAGGTATGGGTGATAACGCTCGTCTGTAATAACGTGGAGCTGACGCCGAATTACCCCATGCAAAGTTTTTGGTCTACCGTTCCGTAAGAAGTTTCACTTCAAAAAACTTGGTAATTTTTCTTTGGCACTGTTTCCGAAAAGTAAAAAATCATTTTTCGGTCAGCCATATTAACTCCTTCACTGTGTAGACTAAAATCACCAAAGTGAGCCAAAAATGTGCAGGCCATACTAGCAAATTAATGTTCATGAAAGTTTGTATTTGACCATTTTCGGGGTCGCTGGATACGAATTTGGGATCAGAATTCAAAAATTCAAAATAGCGAATCCAATATGGCGACCAAAGTTTTGAAAAATGCAATAACCTGGCCAACATCAATGAAACTCGGTACGAGGGTGTTTTCGGTGTCACTGAATACGAATCTGGGTTCAAAATTCGAAATGGCGGATCCACTATGGCGCCCAAAATTTTGAAACATTTATGAAATTAGCGGATTTCAATAAAACTCGGTAATAGGGGGTTTTTGGGGTCGCTGAATACGAATTTTGGGTCAAGTTTAAAAAATTTCAAATGGCAGATCCAATATGGCGACCAACAGTTTAAAAAATGCAATAAATTGGCCGATTTCAATGAAAGTCGATACTAAGAGGATTTTAGGGGCGCTGAATGTGAATTTGGGGTAATATATCAAAATGGCGGATCCAATATGGTAATCTTAAATCGTTTTCAGCCATATTGGATCAATTTTGAATTTTTTTTACTTTGACAACAAATTTGTATAGGACCATCCACAAAATACGTGATATATATTTTTGACAACTCCCTCCCACTCCTTTTATCCCTTTTATTATTCCTATAATAGACCTCTCTCCTACCCCAAAAGTATGACGAATTTTGTTAATGGTCCCTATTCAGCGACCCAAAAAACTTCTAATACCGAGTTTTGTGGTAATCCGCTAATTTCATAAATTTTTTGAAATTCAGGATCGCCAATTTGAATTTTGGAATTTTGACTCCTAATTCGTATTTAGCGACCCCCAGAACGCCCCCCCCCCCTCCAGTACCGAGTTTTATTGAAATCCGCTAATTTCATGAATTTTTTGAAATTAAGATCGCTATATTGGATCCGCCATTTCAAATTTTTGAATTTTGACCCCAAATTCGTATTTAGCGATCTTAAAAGCCCCCTAGTACCAAGTTTTGTGAAAATCTGATAATTCATTAAAATTTTATTGAATATTTTCTCAGTACGTGCATACACGTACTTAACAGTGCGAGACCATCTAGTCCAGTACGTGTATACATGTATTTCATAGGCAAAGAGAACTTGTGGTTTAAAAATCATAAATTACTTTTTCCGTAACAGATGTCGACGGCCGTAATCCGTTGTCTGGTGCTCCCGAGGCTTTCAGTTGCAAATGATACTGGGTTTTGAAGATCCTTCGTAATCATCGCAGCCCCAACCATTCCAGTCGTGGAAACTACGATAACTCCCTCTGCGGCCCTACCACCGAATTGTCTCACTGAAGGTGCGAAAAGCAGGTGATTGAATTTCTCGTTGTACTGAACACTGTCTTTCTTTTCAGCTATGAGACCCGTCTAATCATTGTATTATTATTATTATTATTATTATTATTATTATTATTATTATTATCAGAGAGCGGACTACAGGCGCCTGAAGTTGCCTATGAACACACTTGGGCTCGGTCAGTCGTGTCACTAGTAGGGCTCGTGCACAATCGATTACGCACATGGACCTTCTTGCCTGTACTAACCAAAGCATAGACTCAAAACCGACCGAATTCCGGTATGCTCAACAGGCGCCTCTAATCCGCTTTCTGATTATTATTATTATTATTATTATTATTATTATTATAAATGTAAGGTTAGATAAAAATATAATGTATTAACAATTTTATAAAGGATAAAGAACTACCTTCTTGCCATTGTGAAACCATGCTGCTCCTAAAATGTGTTCACCAGGAAAATACGTGGAACCGATAGGCACCCATTCATTCAAAACATGGTCCTTAAACACCCACAGTTGCACGTAACCAGCGGAATCCGCGATTACAAGTTTATCACCTGGCAAATCCCATTCCAAGGCCGTAACGATGTACTTATTTGATTGGACTCTAATAACATATTTTTTGCAACAATTATGATTTATATTTGTAATAAGAAAAAAAATCAGCAATCCTATTTCGGGGCCGTTCGAAAAATACGAAAAGCCTTAAAGGAGGAGGGGGGGGGGGATGGAAAACACTATGTTGCGTTACGATGAGAGAGGAAGGGGTCGTAGAGCTTATCTACGATATATTTTTTTGTATCGCACAACCTCCTATTGTAGTCCAAGTAAATGGATTTGCAGCAATTTGAAATACGCGTCCATCATTTGAAACAAAGTTCTCTTTTAGATTCTTGATCAGTCTTCGATTAGCAAGGTCTCTTTTATTTAAATAATTAGATATTTTTAAAAAACTGAGTAACACGTGGGGGGGGGCGACAAATTATGGTGCGTTACGGGGATAGAGGGGTTCAAAAAAATGTTACAAATTTTTTGAATGGCCTCTTAGAACGGAGGAAGTATTCATTTTAAAACATACTCACCTATGCGTGTGCCATGGCATATTGACGTCGCAGACATACACGTGAGATCCCCATGTTTTTCCACTGGTATCATCGAGTTCTGTGGTTGATGTGAACGCAATGACATTGCGGCTTGATAATGTACACAAAGATTGCCCTTCATACAAGCTAAAAAATAATTTAAAGTTTTTATGCACTGATCTCTATGTATACTACCTCTATATGAGCGATTCTCTAGATTTTTTAGATTTTATGTCCGTGTTATTTATCGATGTTCGAGGAGAGAAATAATAATAAATAACCCCAAGATAAATTTAATTGTAGCAAAAACTACTTGAGACAATTGCTCTTTTGTGCAACATTGATGATAAATTAATCGTTAATATATGCGAAAGGTCACTTTTACAGTGTCCATTTTTCATTTTTGTACATATCTTTGAAAGTCTGTCAGTTTGATATTTTATTATATATTATCTGAAACTTCGGCGTCTAAGTTAAAAATACTTCATAAATTTATTAATATTAATAAAAATCTGTAAGATGTTTAAAAAATGTGTCATTAAGGGCATGTGATACATTATGACGTCACAAGTTACCGACTTGGTGATAAATAATATTCAGTGGTCCTATTTCTAAACAAACAGAGATATCGCGCTAAAATTTAAAGAGGTAATGGGGCATCATCATAACAGACATCATGGGGCATAATGTCTGTTATGTGCGTTAAATTTTTTATTTTGAATTTTTTTCGAAATAAAAAACTAGAACGAGCATTTTCGATGAGGAACGCTCTGGACGACCAAAAACCGCAACAACGGATGAGATGATCGACTACGTTCATGAAATCGTGATAAACGATCGTCGATTAACTTTGAGAGATAGCGGAACCTGCTGGTATTTCATACGAACAAGCGCAGAACATCTTAAATGAGGAATTAGGTATGAGAAAGCTGAGCGCGAGTTGAGTGCCGCGTTTGCTTACTGTTGATCAAAAGCGAGAACGATTGGACATTTCGCGATCGTGTATTGAGCGTTTCAAGCGGAATGAAAAGGACTTTTTACGACGTTTTATTACTGTTGACGAAACTTGGGTCCACCACGACACTCCGGAGACAAAAGAATAATCAAAACAGTGGACTGCAAAGGACGATTCGACTCCGAAGAAGGCGAAAGCAATTCCGTCGGCTGGTAAAGTGATGGCCACAGTCTTCTGGGATTCCTATGAGGTAATTTTTATGGACTACCTGGCGAAAGGTAAAACTATCAACGAAGTGTATTATGCTGGGCTGTTACAACGTTTGGACCAGGAAATCAAGAGCAAACGTCCGCATTTAGCCAAAAAGAAAATCCTTTCATCAGGACAATGCACTGGCCCATAGATCAGCAGCTGCGATGGCGACATTACATGAACATTACATTACATTATTTAATGTTTAAAATTTTGAATGTTTCACAGTTAATTTCGTAAAATATTTTTGCAAAATTTCTTACTACTTTTCAATTCCAGACGTTTGTTTGCGAGTAGCTAGGTGCTTTTTAAGTGCACGAATCTCCATCGCTTTTAGTGACGATGATTTAACCCGTCATTAATGATTTAACCCGACATCAGCTTTTAGTGACGATGATTTAACCCGTCATTAATGTGAATACTAGGGCGGAGTGAAAATGATCAAATTAGTCGAATCGTTTGAGCTGAGCGAAAAAATTTGTGGGTTGGCATCCGAAAAAAGTAAAAAAAAATTTTGAAATCGGTTAATATCCTCTGTTCTCTTTTTTGATTTGAAAATTCAAATTTTTGAAAATTCCAAACAATTTCCCTATATCTTTGAAAATTATGGCGAATTTTTTCTATGTACAGTTTTTCCCAATGAATAACAATAAAAAATTAAAAGTTAAAAAAAAATAGGTGATGTTTCAAGAGTTCAAAAAATGTCGATTTTAAGTTTTTTTGAGCGATTTTGACGATTGGCTAAGACTAAACTTAAGACTCAAAAAATGATGGTGCTATTGCGGCAAAACGATATTTTCGTAAGAATAAGCTGATGGAATCATTTTATATACTTGTTAATGCGTGGGGGGATACTTGTCAAAGGTATCCCGTTTTTTCAGCGAACAGCTAGTAAAGGGCTCAAGGAAGAATTTTTTTAGACTTATTTGGGGGGGGGAGCAACCACATAAGAATCTGTTATGGTTGGATGGTTTGGTTGAGATAACAGATTCTAATAATACATAATATGCATTATAAGAATCTGTTATGGTTGGATGGTTGGGTTGGGATAGGGAAGGAACTCTAAGAGCAGCTATCTTCACGCGATGAGTTCTGAGTCGCTTTGTCAAAGAGCACATATCTATAATAAAAAAATGTGGTTGCCCCCCCCCAAAAAATTCTTCTATGTATTATAAGAATCTGTTATGGTTGGATGGTTGGGTTGGGATAGGGAAGGAACTCTAAGAGCAACTACCTTCACGCGGTGAGTTCTGAGTCGCTTTGTCTAAGAGGGCGAAAAGCTGCACGCGCATATCTGCAATAAAAAAATGTGCTTGCCCCCCCCCCAAATAAGTCTAAAATTCTTCCCTGAGCCCTTTACTAGCTGTTCGCTGAAAAAACGGGATACCATTGGTAGGTATCCCCTCACGCATTAACCCCCCACCCCATATGGGGGGAGGGATAATACGTATATAAAATGATTCCATCAGCTTATTCTTACGAAAATATCGTTTTGCCGTAATAGCACCGTCATTTTTTGCGTCTTAAAGCTTAGTCTTAGCCAGTCGCCAAAATCGCTCAAAAAGACGTTAAATCGACAATTTTTGAACGCTTGAAACATCACTAAATTTTTTTTCTCGAAAAAACAAAATAAGAGCATGTTTCTTTAATTTAAGCTGAAGAAATTTCAGGATCGACATTTTCAAATTTTTTCAAAATGTGTGCATAGGACTGAATCCAAAAAAACATGTTTTTTGGCCATTTTCAAAAAATTCTAAATCGAGCAAAAATATTTTCTAATTTTTAATTTTTTATTGTTATTCACTAGGAAAAACTGTAGATAGAAAAAAGCCGCCATAATTTTTGAAGCCATAGGGAAATTTTTTGGAATTTTCAAAAATTTGAATTTTCAAATCAAAAAAGAGAACAGAAGATATTAACTGATTTCAAAATTTTTTTTTACTTTTTTCGGATGCCAGCCCACAAATTTTTTCGCTCAGCTCAAACGATTCGACTAATTTGATCATTTTCAGTCCGCCCTAGTGAATACACCACGTAAAGATACAGTTTAGGACGAGGCATTCGTTGAATCGTTTAACGATTAGTGTACGATGCTGCTGGCATGTGACCCACTCGAAATCCATTCTTCCAAGAAGGAACTGTACTAGTCGTTGTCGTAACTGAACTTTCCAGCAAATTCGTGGTAAGTGTCGATTGAGAAGATTTACTGCTCGAGTGAATTCTCGTTCAAAGTAGTCAGCAGCCGCGACGTTAACTGCCTCAAAGTGATTTTTTCGCAGTAGGGAAACGTTCTCATTGTTTCGTGGATCGTCACAGAGAAATACTTTGATACAATCTTTACAGTTTCTTATCCCTCAACCTTTGCGAGCACCATCTTAGCAAATCTTCCAGCTGACTGAATTCGGTTTGCTACTCGCAATGGTGACCATTTTTCTTTCTTACCCTCTTTTAGATAAATTTTCTCGTCGAACTCGTGCGACCTTGTACCGTTGCTTTTAGTATTAGTGTTCTCAGCTACGGTAAAAGTACCTAAGGAGGCTAAAGGTGTGGTTTTATCGTCCATACAAATCGCTCCAATGGAATGTTTCGATGACAATTTGAAAATCATGAATGCCTTGAAGAGACCCTCTGCTTGATAGCAAGTAGGCGTGACCTGATTTATATATCCAGTTTTCATGTGTGCAAAGCCTTTACTATTTAAAACTTTTCATACTTCTGGCATGAAGCGAAAATTATACTTTCAATTCCTAAAGGAAAGAGGATTCGGAAGTAGGGTTTTCTTGTCCTTAGAAACAGAACGCATTTTTTCCATTTCCTTTAACGTCTTCGACCAGAAGTCCAAATGTGGACTTGTGTCCGTTACAACTTGCGTTAATGGCTCCTCTTTCACCACCAGATCATTTATTCTCCTTCTAGCATTGCAGGAGTCAAATATTATCAGCAAAGTCAGCATACCTAGCTAGATAAGACAGAATTTTTAGAGACATTTTCGAAATTGCACAAAATCACTAATGGGTGAAAATAAAAAATCGTCAATATTCACCTAATAACTTTTGTTGAAAAAAATATTTCAAATTTGATTAAACCACGTTTGTTTTGTTAGTATGCATCTGAAATATGACGAAAACAGTAGAGAACAAGATCAAAAAATGTATTAAGAATTTATTTATGGTATTTTTTGAACTTTTTAACCAACGTGATATTTCACAATCTCCAGCCCTTAAAATACATGAATGGACTATACAGAACGAATTAAATATATATTTCAACATTTATTGTAAATCAATAATATCGTAATTACATTGAATGATAAATAATTGTAATTTGTAATTTATTATTGGAAGCTACTAGGGCTAGACAGCCCTCTAAGGAACAAGATACATAGTCGATTAAATTACAAACTAGGTTAACGGTAGATGAATTACATAGATAAAAGATATAAGTACATACAAATTTTGACAAAAATATTGTGAAGCATAAAAGTGTAATAATACAGGGTGAAAAAATAATGTAGCGACGTCGATTTTTAACTGAACAGGTTGGATTCCAATCAAAACCGTGGTTACCAATGTGCTATTACAAACGTAGGAGTACAAATATCAAGCAAGTATTTAAAAAATAGATTTCTAAAGTGATACTGAGAGGGTGCATTCCTGATTTCGGGCGGAATATCGTTCCACAAACGAGCATCTCTCACTAAAAACGATCTTTGCATCGTGTATGTTTTATACAAAGGAATATTAATGACTGTTTTCTTGTCACATAGTCTCGAATGCGCGGTATCTTTAGGGTCAACAAAATTAAACAGATTTAACAGATAAGATGGAGCTACGTTTATTGATATTGAATAAAGAGTGTTACCCATGAAAAGTTGTCTCCTTTTAAATAATATGAATTTTCTGAAAAGAATCTTTTTCTATTTTCGTTAACCTATTTGAAAATTATTATTCTTTTCAAACAAAACGACTAACTTCATTCAAGATATCATAAAATGGTCGTAGGTCACAATGACAAATCAATAAAAACGAATTCTTTCTTAAAGATTACTTCCTTAATATACATGAGTTTAAATTGCGAGTTTGTAAAAATTAATATGTTTTTACGGACAATATTTTCGAATATAACTTAACTTATAAAAAGTGAACTTATCTGGAAAAAAACGCGGGGCACGATGACATTATAAAGATGTATGGTTTTCAAAATTTCGTGCAATTTGTTACTTGCTGATTTTATTTACATTTTTGAAAGATTTTGTAAATCTGTAATATTGTAAAATTTACGTCAAAATTCACTTGTTTTATGATTTAAATATGGAAAACTACTATTTTCATTAATAAATCCGACGAAATGTTTCTCTGGACACTATGACCAAAACTGAAATTCCAATCTGGGAACACATGAAAAGCTATTCGTTTCTTGAAACTGAAATTAATCAAACGATTATTAACTTCTTTTTTTATCTTTAGGAGTAATAGAGAAATGGTGTATCCCAGAAAAGCATCAAATTTTACTTTAAAAGACTGCAAAAAGGCTCTCGAATACTTATAAATATAATCAGGGACAAGGGACACGATGACATTTTCAGATATTTGAAAGATTTTACGTGTATCTTAGCAACATATGGATAAATTAAAGCATAGGACATTGTGGAGTGACTCGCGTGCTAAAAAACCCTTATATTTAAAACTGGATATTTTTAAAAATAAGAGCGTAATTTTCTCGGGACACATTTTCGTCGATTTTTTTATTTTCGCCCTAACACATTGCGTTAAAGAAAGGACCCAGCACCAAATGTATGGGAAAATGGCTTTCGGTGGATTTGGCTTAAACTTCGTAATTTTTAAAGTTATAAGTGCCCGGTGAAATATTCTGAAAAAAATCCAAAAAAGTGAACAGTTTTAGCGTTATAAGGCGCTAAGCTCTCAAAGTCAGTGGATAGAACGAATTGTATCAGACTTCGTTACAAAAGAGATGTCAACATAGAAATCATGGATCAGATCGTGGTCTATCATATTTTCGCCTACACCGTTGAATCATTTAACGCGCTTCTCAAAAGTCAAACGCAAAGCGTACAAGATTTAAACTTGAACAAGAAATCACTTGGTTAAATGCCGAAAGGGTACCCAAAATAACATTAGTAACTCGTGCACAGATTCCGCTAATAACATTTTAACCTTCTCAAGAAGGCCGAACGCTAAGCGTTCATGATCAGCGGATAGAACCAATTCTAGTAGCTTTAGCGACAAAGTATAAGAACCACGCATCACAAAGTGGTCAGTAATATGTTTGGCCAATCCGTTGACTTATATAGCGCTTTTCGAAACAATCAAGCGCTAAGCGCACCAGGTTTAAGCTTGACTGAAAAATCACTCCGTTAAGTACAGAAAGGGTACCCGAAGTAATATAAGTAACTAGTGGGCATATCCCGGTAATCACATTGTGCCCTTTTCAAGAGGGCCGAACGCTAAGCACTCATGATCAATGAATAGAATGAATTACAATAGATTCAGTTACAAAAGCGATGTCAACATAGAACTTACGCGTCAGATCGTAATCTGCCATATTTTTGCCTATACCGTTGACTCATGTAGCTTGTTTCTGGAAACGATCGAACGCTAAGCGCACTAGGTTTGAACTTGACTAAAAAATCACTTTGTTAAATGCAGAAAGGGTACGTAAAGTAACATTAGTAACTTGTGCACACAATCCAATAATAACACTGTACCCTTGTTAAGAAGGCCGAACGCTGAGCCCTCATGATCAGCGAAAAGAACCAATCCTAGTAGCTTTAGCGACAAAAGCGATGCCATTATAAAAACCACACATCAGAACGTGTTTGGTTATATTTTTGCCTATACAGCTGACTTCTTTAAAACATTAGCCCCCGATGTTTCCAGTCCTTGAATTGTGTGTAAGAGGTGTATTTTCAAACATTAGAGGGTCAACGTTAAAA
>JBAGKK010514222.1:0-13741 GCA_037177015.1 Euceroptres primus
CGTTATTAACGCAAGGTTGGAGTTGTTGCACGACGCGCACTTTGCAGCGAATCTTTTGGACCCTCGATTGCAGGGACATGATCTTTCTCAAGAAGAGGATCTTCTGCAGTTTTGTTTATTCGAAAATTTAGCGAATCTTTACAAGCTGGAACCGAAGACATTATAATGAATGACATTGCTCATTTTAGAACGAAGGAAGGTTTCTGAAAATCCGACTTCCTATGGTCTAGAAAAATAGATAATTCACGAATTTGGTGGAATGGTTTGTGCGGCTCCACTGCTCTCAGCAGGATAGCATCTGCCATTATCTCCTTGCCTGAAAATCTTCCTTCTTGCAAAGCACTCACACAAGAAAAAGATGAGTAGATCTTGGAAAAAACCGACTTCATTAAATATAATATGTGTTGACAGTAGAAAGACCGGAGGTATTGTACACCCTCGAAAGACCAAAGGGGTCCAATTTGACCCATCATCCGTTTTCGATAGAAATCAGTATTATTGATGTATTTTAGTTTACATTTCGTACTTTCTTCCAATTTCTTTTATCCGTACTTTTTCACGCGCTAAATTAAAATCTGGCACCAAAAATATCCCATCACGTTAGGATTTTGAAAGAATGTGGTTAGAACCCCTGAAAAAGGCTTTTTTGGCTATTTTCAAGAAATCGTAGGAGAGAAACTGGAGTTTGCTAGAACCTTTAAAAAGGTCCTTAATCAAAGTATATTCCTTGCAATTGAAAGTTACTATAACAGTTATTAATGTTAAAAATTTATTTAAGTACTATCATTGTTTGTTTTCAGTAGAAGTGTCTGTGTATTTGCATTACCGTGAAATACATGGGTGCGCGGAGTACTCCAAACAGTGACAGTATACTTAGACATAACTTCACCGTTAATAACTGTTATAAAATCTGTATTGTAAAAGGCATGTACTTTAATTTAAGACCTTTTTAAAGATTCCAGTAAGTCGGGTTAATCCTCGACGGTTTTTATAAAATGGCATAAACGGGAATTTTAATCCCATTTTTCTCAAAATCCTAACGTAATAGGACATTTTTGGTACCAGATTCGGTGTCAGCGCGTAAAAAGTTACGGAAAATGGCCCTTCATTGTAAAGAAATTGGAATATATGTATAGATTCATTTCCATATAAAGCAATTATAATTTAATGTACGTTATATTATTTATATTATATTACAATTAAGATACATTATTTTTATAACTATTCCAATAATTATGAATAAAAATCTGTTCTTTTGACGTTCAAATAATTTCCACTTATTTTTTCCCCTATTAGAAATTTACAATTATTGTAAAATATCTATTTATTATAGAGAAAAAAGCCAGATAATTAAATTCAATTTATCGTTTTGAAAAAGTGAAATTATTTTCATCCTTTCTATTCCTTCTTTTACATTCTTCAATTTTTAGATTCCTTAATACCCTTCCGTTAAATATTGCGAAGTCAATTATGTAAAGGGAATAGGTTTTTCTCTTTTTCTTTTTACTATACTTTGAATACAAAACTTTTGTTCTGAAAATTCTTCATTTACACGTTAAAATCTTTATAACTTAGCCATTCGTCTTTTCAAAATCCCACCGCGTAAGGCTTGAGATTTGTTGGTTACGCTGCACATCAAATATGTATTTCATTATTATTTACAGTCCCTTTTTTGCGCATCTTACAATGACTGATGTATTTCAATGCGAATTGTGTGCAAAAATGATCAAAAAATTTATTTAATTACTTTCAATTAGTTATTTCTTCATATTTTGAGTTTTACCGCATTTACCCATTTACAACACATGTCCGGTAAATGACGGTCAGAGCGCTGTCAGTCCCATCTCTATTTCAGACACGGTTTCTGAAAAGTGTCTCAAATTTCATAAAAATTTCTGTAACCTACATAACCTAAAACTTTCTGAAATTTACGAATATTTTTAACCGTATGGACAAACTAATAAACTTTCAGAATAAAAAAAACAAAGAAGAAGGAAAGAGAATTAATTTATTATTGTTTAATCTTTTGGACTAATAAAACAATACAAAGTCATTTCGCCAATTTGACTTAGTAACCACAGAGATTACAGCAGTTCAATAGTTCAATTTTAGGGAAAATAGGGGATTTCTTTTACAAAAAAAAAGGGAAAAAGAGGAAATTTTTTTCTTTTAAAAATACCAAGGAAACAAATAAAAGTTAATAAATACAACATTATTATCAGGAAACTCAAGTTTCACTAACATAAAATTCGTCGACTAAAAATTAATTACATATAAAAATTTGCTGACAAGAATTTAGAATTTTGAATTATGAAATTAGAAAATTTTTTAGTTTTCCATAAATCAAATTTAGGAAATGAGTCCCAAAATTCTCCAATACAATACTCCACAAATTAGACTTTCAAAACCTTTGGAAGTCCTTAGAGTTCTCTAAAATCCTTCATGATCCTTGATAAAATCCTTCTGGATTTTTCGAAAATGTTCGAAAACTTTCAGTATTTTCCATGTGCTTGTAGATTCTTAAAATCTTCTAAAATCTCTCAAATTGCTCTGCAATCTTCAAGATTTTTAAAAATCTTTTAGAATCTTCCAGAGATTTCCTGATTCTCTAGATGAATCTTGTAAAATCCTCCAGCATTGTCTAGAACCCTCTAAAATTTCCCAGGAATTTTTTAAACTCTTACAGTGATATTTAGACTTTATCAGAGTTCTAAAATCTTACAAAATCTTCAAAAACACCCCAAAACCTACTATGACTTTTCAAAATATTCTAGACTGTTTCAAACATTTTTAGAATCCTCAAAAATCTTTTAACTTTTGCCCTAAACTTCTAATATCTTTTACTCTCTTACAAACTTTTTTTTCAGTAGTTTAGAAATGTCTAAAGAATTTTTCGTCATTTCGGCATTTTTATTTGACTTTTTCTCGATCTCATGACGGACAGCACTGTATTTGCCATGTCCAAACGAAAATTTTAGCTCGAGCGATTAAATCCCTCGGCTTCGCCTCGTGATTTAAACTACGCTCTCATCAAAATTTGCGTTTAAACTTGGCGAATAATGTACTATTAGAAAGATTTTAAAAAGAGTCTAAAAGATTCTTGAGGATTATAGAAGTCTTTTGCAGATTTTAGAGGGATCTAAAAGATTCTGGAGAATTCTAGAGTTCAGAATATTCTTGAGGATTCTAGAAAATTCTGAAACAGTCTAGGATATTTTGAAAAATATTAAAGAATTCTGGGAGATTCTTTAAGATTTTACAAGATTATAGAAGAACCCAGAAAGACCCAGAAAAAAAGATTCTAGAAACGATTCTATAAATCTCAAAAGATATTAGACATTTGTGGAAGAGTTTAGAAGATTTGATTATGGAAAATTTTGGAAGATATTGAAAGAGTCCGAAAGATTTACAGTCAGTCTAAAATATTTTAGAAAATTTGAAAAAATTTGGGAGAAGTTTTGAAATTTCTAGAAGATTCTATATTGTGGCAGGCGTTTTTGAATGTCGTAAGTTCGTATTTATTATAATTTTTGGAAAGTTAATCGAAAAATAGGTGAAAAACAGGGGGGAAGGAGAATAGGGGACTGACTGTGATCCCTGTAACCAATTTCACTATATTTGAATGACTTTAGGTCATTCTATAAGAAAACATCAATAAAAACCGAGTTTTTTAAAATTATATTGTATCTAAAATTAAAATGTTTGAAGAACTGATGCTGTCTTTAAACGTTGTAACAAAATTTAATAAAACTAAACTATTGATAATTTTCAGAGACATGTGACTGAAATTTTATGCAGTTATAGTAACTGAAAATTTAGTTACATTTTCATAAATATAACTAGCACACAACATACTATGGACCAAGGCTATTGTTACGAAATTTTTCATAAAATAGCCTGTCCCCCCTTTGTGTTGTATGTATAACTATGTACGAAAAATTCCGTAAAATAATCTCGGCCTTAAAATTTCGTAAATTTAATATATAGAAAAAGTCAGTTATACCGTGACTGAAAAGGAAGCAATTCATGAAAATTCAGTTACATTTTGGTAATTTTCAGATCCAATTTCTAAAAAGTGTCTTAAATTTCCTAAAAATTTCTGTAACTTTCGTAACTGAAAAATTCCGGAAATTGACGAGCATTTCTTACAGTTTCGATTCAACAATGTTTCCAACATTGCACAAATTGTAGTAATCTAGTTTTATTAAATAGGTTTTGCGAATTAATGTTGAAGATTTGATTTATTTAACAAAGTGTTTTTATATATTTTTACTTCTTATTTAACATGACACCATCAAGTTGAGAAAAGTATGACAACAAGTGCGCAGATTATTTTAGTAAACAGTGTAGAATTTCTCAGTTAAAATTTAAAAAACTTAATAATAAAAATCCCTTTATAAATTTATTTTAATTTGTAATATAATATTGTATAAGGGCGGACTAAAGTAATTTTCCTTAGCGAAGAAAATTTATCTTTATAGTATTTTACATAAATTTTATGTTGAATCCGGTTCCACTTATCCATGTAGTTTTCAGGCCTATTTGCTTTACAAAAAACCCACTTATATTACTATTATTTGCACTAACATCACGAGGCAGGAAACTTCCACAATATTGGCCACGCCAAGTTTTATGTCACGGCAAGACTTTCGGCAAAGAAATCACAGAGAATAATTAAACTGTAGGCGGTAGTTCGTCGATAATTTTCTTGAAAATGACTGTGCCACTTAAAGAGATAAGCACTCCGGGGGGTAATAAAGTTAACGTCCCTAATTTTTTTTTAACGACCACCGGGAAATATTTCCTCGTGTTTTCGCCTTTTTCCCTTTTTAAATAATTTTTTTCTGTCAGTTTCTCCCGCTGAAATCGCTAGATCGTGCTTTCTTGCTTTCTCTTGTATTATATAGCGAACATTTTGTGCAATTATGGGAGAACCTACGTACGGGAAATAATTTTACCAAATTGAGGCACACGCTCTTCGTGGGTGATCCGTTTACGCCTTCGTAATGACGTTAACGTGCAAACGATACACTGTGATATGCGAAACTATTCAGAACACTGTGAATAAAGGCAAAAACCTATTACTTTTGCAAGGAAAATTCTTACATTTGAATAAAGAAGTGAGTGAATTATGGCAATATAGTTGTACTAGGCTTCTTATACAAAATGTGTGAAAGGATTTTAAAACGATTTTTATGTTAATTGCATATGTATAGTGTAACCAATTACCTATGTGTGTAAATTACAAAAATAAAATTCTTCTTCATAGATATAACTAAATATTAAATATTGTCAGTGAATGAAAGTTTCATTCTTTCTAAATAAATTTATAAATTATATATTTCTGGTAAATTTTATTTTTGTTCCCTCATATGTACTTCATATTATGTTTTTAGGAAAAAAGCAAACTTTCCGAGTAACTATGCACATTGTACAACCTCTCACTTATTACACTAAAATGCTTTATAAAAGATGTTATACACGGTGAGCCTCAACCAACTTCAACCTAAAATTCTTACTCAACGCCAGTTCTTTGCAGGATTTAATTCTCTGATGTTGCCCAAATATTTTAAGTGAGAAATTAAAAAAATCGATCAAGCCCTTTTTTTGAAAATTGAAATTTTGATTTTTTGAGATTTTGTTCTAATAAAAAAGTTTAATTATGTGGACTTTGTTATAACTAAAATATCTAGTAAAAAAGTTCTTATAAACTCTTGCGTCAAACGAAAACTGGGTCTTCTATAGAGGTTTTTGTAGCGCAAATAGGGGTTTTTTGTCCCTAAGGTTATTGAAAATTCTTGCTTAACAAAAACTCTCTGCAGGATTCAGTTATCTGATGTTGCTTAGATATTTTGAGTCAAGAAGGACAAAAATAGGTCGAGCCTTTTTTTTAAAAATTCAAATTTTGATTTTCAAAAAAGGACTCGACCGATTTTTTTAATTTCTCACTTAAAATATTCGGGCAACGTCAGAGAATTAAATCCTGCAGAGAACTGGCGTCGAGTAAGAAGTTTAGGTTGAAGTTGGTTGAGGCTCACCATGTATGTTTATTTATACATATTTCTTATATTATTTAGTAATAAATAATTTTTGTTCTTCAAATTTTTCTTTTTAAAATCTCTTTATCAACTTTTTCGAGTCTTTCTTTTCACAATTTAAGTAAGAACTTCAAAGACAACCTTCCCTAATTTTAACATATTTTTAAAAAAATATTTGAAAAAATAGGAAGGTCATTTCGTTAGATAAAATTACTGAGGAAATAATTATATGATTTAAATTTCGCGCAGAAATTTATTACCATCAATGAAAAAGGACGCGAAATTCGAATTATAATAAAAGTAAGGGGAAGAGAAAAAATTCTTAATACAAAACAATTGGTAACTTAAATAATGATTATGAATAATTCTATAAGATCATTTGCTGAACCTAAAGTTAAATTATCGAGTATTCAAGACTACTTGGAGATCATTTTGTACATGCATACATACACACACACACACACACACACACACACACACATATATATATATATATATATATATATCAGTTGATTAGTATTAATATTATTATTAAAGAAAGTCATAGAAAGTTTTGAAACTCGACTAAGGTATTTAAACACAAAATTGAATGTGGAAAACCCTAGGGTCTTAAAATTGTCAACTGCATATTAAATAGTATCTCACGTTGGACATTGAAGTATCCCAAAAACGTCAAAAAAATATCCAAGATATCTCAGGGATATAAAAATCTTCGAATTTTAAGGATATCCCATAAATATCTAGCAAACTTCTTTAAGATATCCACAAGATATCTTGAGACATAACTAGAATATCTCGAAATATCCCAGTGCTGCACACTGAGACCAAACGTCCTTTTTTCGTTCAAAAAAGTCTACAGCTTACAATTTTTGTTTAACTCAATCTTTTCTCTTATTAAATTAAAGAACAATAAATTTTGCAGAGAACGGTGTTTATGGTTTTTTAAATTCTCTTCTGTTTATGCATTATATTTTTAAACAAAGTATGAAAAAAGTGACGTTTTTCATAAAATAATTTTTTACTCTTCAAAAACGACGTAGCTATATTGTAAATCGCTTTAGGTCAACTCAGGGGGGCCAGAAGAATGCAGATAATTTGTTGAGTTATCCATTTCATTGTTACAAACAAATTAAGTGAACAAATTGCCAAAATCGTAAAGTACGTTATACAATTTTTTTCCTCTAATTGTTTTAAATTATTGTGGGAGTGAGTTTTAGTCACGAAACTTTTAAGAAATAAACAACAATCATTGTTCTAAACAATCTTTCGGACAAAATATTTAAATTTGTGATTCTTTTAGATTCGGATTTTCCTTAATCAGTTTAATTGCTAAAGATATATCCTTGAAAATGATGTATATGTAATTATATTTGTTAAACTACAACAATTATAATTTTTATTAACTGTTTTAGCAAATAAAAAGATGTTACAACATACATTACGATTTTTATTATTACACCGAATTTTACACGTAATTTACACCTAATTTTACACGCGATTTACACTTATCTTATACCTAAATTACACGTTATTTACACCAAAAATACACGCTGCTAAAAATCGGAGTTCAAATTTAATTTTACGGACTTGTTGCTTACATACAGAAATACACTCAACTCGCCTTACTGTGCCGCTTGTTCTTGTGCCGGCTTCACGGTTGTTCACGCTTGACTACTTCTGACTCCCCCCCTGAGCGTCCCTTGACGCTCTACACTGAAGCTCATCACTCGGACAGTCAGGGCCGCATCAGAAGTTGTTTACATCGCGACTCTCTGGGCAGTGGACATATACTTTTGTAGGTTCAGAGGCTATATATGCGGTCCTGAGTGTTGACATAAGAGTGCTCGCTCTTCGCTTTAAATCCGGTTCAAATTGGATTTTAATAACGCCCGTTACTGTACCGACCAGACCCGAGGCCAGCACAGTTACGAGAGATGAGTGTATTTTATTAATTTTCTGGTTATATTTCAAACAAACAATCGTAGTAGTAGGAGAGAAATTTTTTGTTTTAAATAAATAAGTAAATTAATAAAATATTTCTCTTTGCGTGCATGACGTCTGTAAAATTAAATTCCTTTTATAAACTCGAATTCTGAATTGATTTGAACTCTGAATTTTAACAGCGTGTATTTTTGGCGTAAATCACGTGTATTTTAGGTCTAAGATACGTGTAAATCACATGTAAAATTAGGTGTAAATCACGTGTAAAATACATGTGTTTAAAGCGGGCATATGACACGTGTTATACACGCGATTTACACCGTATGTGTTCCCTGGGATGAAATGGATTACTCAACAAATTATTTGCATTCCTCTGGTCCTCGTGAGTTGATCTAAAGCGATTTACAATATACCTACGTTGTTTTTGAAGAGTAAAAAATTATTTTATGAAAAGCAGTACTTTTTTCACACTTTGTTTAAAAATATAATGCTCAAACAAAAGGGTATTTAAAAAACCATAAACACCGTTCCCTTTAAAATTAATTCATCTTTAATTTTAAAAAAAGAAAAGGTTGAATCGGACAAAAATTGTAAGCTGTAAACTTTTTTGAACGCAAAAAGGACATTTGGTCCTAGTGTGTGATGTACGGGAGTATTTTTTCATTTTTTATCTATTTATTGAAATTTAATTTAATAATTAAATTCTTATTCAATTAAAATAATAGTCTGGTGAAATTAATCAAACGTGCAAAAAAAATGATTTGGTTAAATAAAACCATTTTTTTCTGAGTGTGGGTAGTAGAGGGGGACATATCCTTTCTACTTCGAACAGAAGTAAGTATGCCACTGATAAATAACAAATCGAAAATGTAGTATATATCAGGAAATTTAATTGGTCGAAGAGGGAAGTTGAAAAGCGCTTCCGTTTACAATTTTTCATTCGTACTCTCTTATACCTGCGGCATGGTAGTTTTATACTCAGCGCTCTTTTTTGAGCTTGTCCCAAGAGGACGGTTGTACGGTGGATACGTAAGTGCATTATTTTCCAATATTCGTCGGTAAAACGGCATTGGGGATTCGCTTGGATCACGCGTGGTTGAATTTCTGAGTCGGGGTGGAATCGAGGGTTTGAGGGCTAAGCGGTCCCAAGGGACAGTATCGGTCGGCACGAGTTTCGAATACTCCCTAATCGATCAAACCATTCGATTCGAAAGAAAGAGGGACTTGCTAATAAACAATAATTATACATTCACAAAAATTCCTTTATAGTATCGATTTTATTCTACTCCATTTTATTTGCCCCAAAAGCGTAGAAAGATGTGTTTTTTTCCATTATATGTCCTCAAAAATAAATTCTGCGAAAAGAAATAATGAAATAAGGTAAATGTCCCGGAAATCGTGACCTTAGTCCCAGGAATCGTTTCGCCGTCAATCTCATTTTTTAAGCACTTATACTTAATTGTTAGTGATTTTGATACTAAATAATGCTAACGTTCGTTATTTTTTGTTAATAAAATACTTTTTTAAAAATCGTTTATAATTATTTCTTTAGTTTATGTAACAATTCTACGATAACTAGGACATTTACCTCAATATCTTGCTCGTTAAAAAAAGATCAGATTATTATGGATCAAATATTATAAAAGGATCAGATATTATGCAATTTTTTAGATCAAAATGATTTTTTCTGACTCATCAGGATGAATTTTCTTTTTAGTATTTTTTCTGTTAACTATAATATTAAATACGAATAAACTTGTAGGCAGAACAGTGCAGAACCGACAACATAAATAAATAATAATAAACAGTAATAAATAATATATCATATAGTTATTTTCTGTGTGAATGAGCTAGTCGGTTTTTTAGAAAAAAATGGGTTGCAAATTAGTTGAACAAATATTATGAAGAAACGATTGCGATGTGGAAGAAGGAAAAATCACAGGCAAGAATTTCGTACCTGAATTGCCTTGCAGAAATGCTTTTTCATGAAATCCATAAATTTACCAAAAGTTAATAAAAAGTCGAAATTTGACACTAGGGGAAACCGACCATGGAGACGAGAAAAACTGTGTTGATAGACGCATTAATGTAAAACAGTTTATGTCTTCATGGACGTATGTTTTGAAGGTACTTTTTCAAAGATGTTACGTAAGAGCAAATTAATTTTTTATTGACAACACAGTAAGTTATAAGGTATTAAAAAAGTTTTGCCAATTATCTCGAGATTAATGTGAGATGAAAAAAATCCTTTCATGCCCAACTTAACGTTGGTGTTCAGAGATCAAAATTGTACCTTAGGATTTACTGTGAAATTTTAATTTTTATAACAAACAGACAGTCGGATTGTATTGTTATTAAAAATTTTGCATGTTTTAAGAACAATATTAAATGATCTATTGTGGAAAATACTACACTTGGAAAATTATGAGTGTTAAAAAAATTCATGTCTTACACAAAAATGTTCTAATTAGAGACTCAAATAAATGTTTTAATTTCCACAGTAAATCGAGAGGTATCAAAATGATCCAAATTTGGATCAATTTTGCCTGCAACAGTTTTATCCAAAAACAAATGAATATTTTTTTCATATATTTTCAATTGTTTTTGATTTTAAAAAATGATCTGCAACGCTTTGTTATTTTGAATTTACTGTGTTCGTAAGAATTATTGAAAACTATAGTAATCAATTAATTATTTGAACATCTATTTAAGCTTACATTCTGCTTTCGCGGATTTAAAAATTCGGATTTTTTTCTTGCTTAATTTGAAAGTATTCACCGTAGAGAATATGGTGTCAAAGTTTGTGAACAAAATTCAACGTATTTTAGAAGCTACAAGTCTATATATTGACTTTAAAAACGCGTTTTCCTTGAAATGACATTTTTTGGTATGACGGGCATGATAAAAAAAATACTTGACTAATCAGTACAAAATTTAAATATGTTATTATAATCATTAGTGGCTAGCGCATGGACTAGAATCAAGTTGATTGGTATATATTTACTCTTTTTCCCCTAAATTACAGGCAGGCTGGGTACGTAAAATAGTCGAGGTAATTTACTTTGGTTTTTACGGTATTTTACCAGGCATTTTTTGTCATAAGTTTTCTACATAGTGTAAATTGCATCTGGTTCTGTAGATGAGGGCGCCACATCTGTGGCGGGAAATTAAAAACTTGAATTAGGCAGCGAGTCAGAAGTTTTCTACATGTATCTTACATATTCGAGGTATTTTACGTAAAAAACTTCGAGTGACGCATCACTTCGCAACCCTTATTACAGGGGATATAAGTAGTTTTTTCGATATTTTCAACTTTCAAAATTCCGCCATTTCGAAAATATTTGCTCAAATTTTTTCATTCTAGTTCACACTGTACTTATACTCATAAAAATTCAAAATTTACTTTAACTTTTTTTCCGCAATATTTCAGTGGACCTCAATCAAGCACGCCAGTAGCTACCCATGTATTTTTCAAGGCGTCATAACGAGCTGCGGATAACCCCATTAAAATGTATTTAAAAATTAATATAATGCATATTTTTATATTTCAAGAGTTAAGTAACATGTGCAAAAACTTTTTAAATGATAATGTATTTATTTAATTATAAAAAAAATAATAGAAAATTGGCAAAATTTTTGGCCGAAAAAGTCGAGGAAAAAGTTGAATGTAGCCTTAATTTATTATCTACTTACATTATTTATATGAAGCTGAAGCTGGTCGCTCTTTTTCCAGTTGCTATTTTTCAAAAATTGTTTATATTTATAATTTCAAGTTACGAAAAAATTATCTTTTGTATCGCTCAGTGATTCCAAAAAGTAATAATTATTCACTATATATATACATCATTTAATAATTTTATAAAAAATATATAAGGTGGAAGCTAGCTTCAGATTCACAGTATTTAATTATTTATATAATACAAATATAGGTACATACAAATTAATTAATTTTTATATTTCTTTAAATATTATTTATTAAAGTTAACTAAAGTGTTTGTAATTAAATTGTATAAAAAGTACGAAAATGTGAAAGTATTAGATAACTTTTTTTATTAAAACTAAAGAAAGGTTAATAATTATACGTTTACTAACGAGGGGTTGACAACTCGACCGATCGGGTGTGTACCTACTTCTGACTTCAACATATTTCTGGATATTTCAATGACTTCAGAAGATTTCACTGACTTCAGGAAATTTCAAGTGACTTCAGGAGAATTCAAGTGACTTCAAGTAACTTCATGTGAATTCACATGAATCTAATTACTTCAGATATTTCAGGAGAATTCAAGTGACTTCAAATGAATTCAAGTGACTTCAGATATTTCAGGAGATTTCAGATATTTCAAGAGGCTTCAGGAGATTTCATTAAAAGTGTACACCTGACTGCACGAGTTGTCAACCCGTCGTTTATAAATTATAGCTCATCAAATAAAAGGTACCTAATTCAGTAAATCATTAAATAAACAATCATGATTCATATTCTTATTAATTAATTATATTATAGAATAACAACTAAATAATAATACAATCATTCAAAAAAAAGGTATTTTAAAGTAACTTTTCAACTCTGACCAAGGTTTAAAAATTCTAATAATACAAAAAGACAGACATACTGTTTTCTTTTTATAAAATGCACCAATACAAAAATTAAATCATGTAAAATTCTTATGTTTTATTAGTATAGAATGCAGAAATACAATTTGAATAATTTTTCAACAATTTTCCACCTTTTCTCGACTGGACTTTTTGTTATAATTTCAGTTATTTCCCAGGGGCGAAAAAAGCAGTGGAAGTTTGTTGTGCGTCAAAACAGACGTTAATGTATCGGCATAGGGAAAACAATTCAGCCCAAATAACAATCAGGTTGGAAAATGGCTGTCGAAAAAGGCGTTTATATTTCACTGGTTGCGAGAGTGAATTCTCTTTGTGACTGTAGGATGACAATTTCACGGCATTTAGGTGCGACAGGGTCGGTCCGGCAGAACCGATGGAACAATGCACTCCGACAAAACGCGTGGTAGCGTTCGATCCTCTCGCGTTCGTTTATTTTTATTCGTTCGTTTACTCCTAGGGAATCCTTTTTTTTTTTTTTTGTTAATCGTAAACAAAAGCGTTATTGCGGAAATTATATGACACATCGTGTCAGGAACAGCCAACACGCTTGCACCTACCGCCGCCGGCTAGAATTCCACAAAGTCATATGAGTCTTTCAAACACTGTGTTTATGAACTCAGAAATTCGATGCTTTTTTAGTCTCTCTATAAAATTTATTGTTTTTTATCATATTTACTCAAATACCCAAGTAGAAAAACTCAGAACACATATTCTGTAAGGTAGTCCCAAAAAAAGCTTTTTTTGAAAAGTTAAAACACTTTTCGATTTTTCCAAAATTTAGGACAAATAATGAAGTTTACCCCTTAGGAGAACTACAACGGACAATTCTACAACTACAACGGATAATTCTAAGTGCTGCCTCAAAAATTGTTAAGTTTAAAACACGAAGAAAGCCGAAAAATTGTCTTCTTCTTTGATGCAATTTTTTTATTCATAGCAACAAGTGAATGCAAAATTATTTACACTATCATTTAGTACATCTTTTGGAGATACGTGAAAAAATTTAAAACAATTTTGTAATTAAAGTTTGTGATATCTATAGACAATTGAAAATTATAGTCTTTTTGCTAATACACTCGTCGCCGAATCGAGAACCGGGCTCGGGAGTAGACGGTTCTCGATTCGAAGCTTTCGAGCGAGCAGTCTTA
>JBAGKK010514233.1:0-13741 GCA_037177015.1 Euceroptres primus
ATGAAGAGAAAATATTTAATCCTATAAAAGTTCTATAAACGTATACTTGTTTATAAAATTTGTTTATAACAGTGAAATTTTTGCTTAAATAATTTAGTCTTATGATATTGTGTCTGTGCATCAATTTCTATTGATTTCTGTTGTACTTTACTGGATTTCACGAAGATAAAAAATAATACATTGGAAAATCTGATTTTTTTGGAATTGTTAATTAACATAACATTTAACACAAAATGAAAATTGAAATTCGGCCTCGAGGGATTTATGCGGAATTTTATCCAGAGTATTTTTTTTTAACTTTAAAATCGACCAAAAATTACGATCTCTAGCTTAATTTGTCCGCGAATATCCATTACTGGATCACTGTACGCCGTATCTTCGCCGGATGTCATTAAAAAAAAATTTTTGTATACTTTTGAACGTCTTTTATAATATGTGTAAAATCCAGAATTATCTAATAAAATCAAAGAAAAAGAGAAAGAAAAAAGACGAAAGAAATAAAAAAAGAAAAGGAAGGGGATTTGGTTGATTGCCTTCTCATTTTTCTTTCCTCTTTTTTATTTTTGAGGGTTCTTTTTGTTGGCCCCTCTTTTTTGGATTTAAAAAGGAACATTTTATGGTATTTATCCAAATTTGGTCGGTGGATTCTTGGGTTTTTTTCAAGAATTTTACATATTAACTTGATTATTGAACGTTAAATAGGATTTTAAATTTGATTTTAATCTAACTTAAATTTCTTAAATTCTAATAAAATCTACTGTCGAAAAAGAATTATTGAAAAAAAGGTAATTATTTGTGGGCTAGCCCCTTAAAAAGTTTGTTTAGGAACTTGAAAATTGAAGATGCATTTTAAAAAAAGGACAAGAAAAAATTTTCAAAATGTCGAAAATTAGAATTAGCAATACTTGATAAAATTGAAAAAAATAAATTGAGAAAGGAAGATCCAAAAATATAATTTAATAAATGTTATCTTACACTATCATTGCTTTTGACTAGTGAACGACGATTTTCTGTTTTGGAAATAATCTGTGCTTCCGGAGGTTCTCTCTGTATAGTTCCACTTTTGATGTGCCAGTAATAGGGACCTTCCTGGTCTGAAATCATTTCATAATTTGGTCGGTCAGTCACCTGTTGCGCTTCTCTCCACCAGAGCTGGGAGGTGTGACGAACGATACACGTAATAGGTGCATATTTCATCCATTTTCTTAGAAAGTATTCGATTACAGATTAAAATTTTAAATTCATCTTTACATCCTACTATTTATTTGTTTTGTTATTATTTTGTTATTATTTGTTTTGTTATTTATTCATTTTTTCCTGCTGGTTTTTCCACAAAGTTATTTCGGAATCATTTCTCCCTTTAGGGGAATTGTCTGACAAAAAAGTATTTATACTACTGTCTGACCAAACATGGGATAAACTACTTATTTTATACATTTTCTTTTTCTATGTCAATTATTATTTTGAAATCATTTCTAATTCTCATACAAAAGACAATTAGAAGACTAAATTTTAATTATTATTTGTTGCCTGACTAAAAGCGGGTTATACTACTGATTTTTGAATAATTTTATATTTATTTATATTTTATGGGCATATCTCAGGAACCTTTCACTATTGTGAAGATATGCAGGTAATGCACAAATATATGCAGGTAATTTTAATAAATATCAAAGTAAAGTTTCGATGTATGCATTATAGTGTAAATACTGTACAAATGGTTTTTAATAAATTTATTCTTTAGATCAAAAGTAATTGAAATTTGAATTTTCGATTTTTAATGAAGTCAACTTGACCCGATCCATATCTTCGTATGATTTTTATGTTTAAACTCTATGATGAAATAAGTTAAAGCTATAAAACGAAATATTTATTTCAAGTTAATTAAAGCAGAATCATGTTTATTCATGAGAATTTGCATTTTGTTCAATACGAACCATTCACAGGCTTCAAAAGTATGTATGTCCCTAGAATTTTGACATTTCGACCGTAACGCTTATATTTGCAGATTTATTGCAAATAAGCCAGCTTGCACGTGATAAACACTTACTGAAATTCAAATTCTATGTAATAATAAAGGGTAAGGGCCAATCTAAACTTCATAGTTAACTTGTAGCAGAAAATTATAAATCGTTACGGTCGACCGTAACGGTTAAATTAAAAAATTAAATTTTTTTCAATGTGAAATTGCTGATTTACATGTCTCGAGTGACGTCACACAAGGAAACTGTCATATTTTTGGTTACATTCAAAGATAATTTTTAGCGTCTTTTATTATATTTTTAACTAATTTTGAATTGTACACCTTCACACTCCTTAAATTTTTCGTAATTAATTACCCAGTTCAAAATTTCCTTTCATAATTTTATTTTCATTTTTTAATTTTCAAATTTTTGTCAACCAATCTTCAAATGTTTTTAAATACAAATGAAATACCGACAGATCCATTTCTTTCGCAAAATCAATTTTTTAATTCTTTAATAACGATTTTAAGACAATAGTTATTGTCCGACCAACTGCAAAATATGATTTTGTAGGACTTATAGATAATATAGAGTTGTACTTACAGATATAGTTGTATATATAGTTGTACTCACAGAAATTTTGTCGTTTACTTTTTCAATGGAAAGTGAAAGGTTTCTGAGATATGCCCTTATGTATTTTTATCGGTCTCGAAGTTATTTTGGAATCACTTTTATTCTTTAGAAACTACCTTTAGGGAAATGGGGAATTATCTGACAAAAACCTGTCTATACTACTAAATGTCTGACCAAAAATTGGCTAAACTACTTATTTTATACATTCTCTTTCCTTGTGTTAAGGAAACTCATATTTTTAGTTACTTCAAAGATATATTTCTTTGAAATTTCTTCTAATTGTCAAAAACTAAACTTTCTTGAAAGGAATCGTCTGACCAAAAATTGCATTTATCATTGATTCCTTCGATTCGTTATTTTTCTCTGCCTCGTTATTATTTTGGAATAATTCCTATTCTATACAAATTCTTTCTTTTTAGTAAATAATTTTTATACTAGATTACCTATTTTAGAATAGTTGTCTGGCCAAAAAGTGGCTCTACAACTACTTGTGTGATCAAAATTGTAATATCCTGCTGATTAAATATTTTAGTTTTTCATTTGTTTCAATATTTTAATTATTACATGACTTATTGCCTGATATAGTATAAGCCTAGTCGGCTTATACTACTTATTTATACTACAGGGACTAAAATAGGAGAATATAAAACTTTTGCAAAAAGATAAAATTGTACAGAAAACAAAATTATAGAAAATTCTGGAGAATTCTAAAAACTCTGTATAAAAGATTTTTAAGTAAGTCAGAAGACTTTAAAAGAATCCAACAGACTTTTGAAGATTTTTTAAGAATCTGGAAGATTTTTTAAGCATCTGGAAGATTTTTTAAGCATCTGGAAGATTTTTTAAGAATCTGGAAGATTTTAGAAGACTCTGAAAGAGTCTGGAGGATTTTGGAAGAGTCTAGAAGATTTTTAGAAGATTCTTGAAAATCTAAAAGATTTTTAGAAGATGCTGGAAAATCTAGAAGATTTTTGGAAGATTCTGAAAAATCGACTGGAAAAAGGGAAAATAGAGGAAATTTTTCCAGAATGGTCTACTTTAAATAATGATCCAAATATAGAGAATACATGTAATAATAAATTATAAACCCTGTATCTGATTTCTTCATTTTTCCGGAAATTAAAAATCACCAAAATTACAAGAAATCTGAATAGGATATAATTAAAAAATCAAGTTCGTTTTAATGCTGACCTTCGTGTTTTTCCCATCCTAGTGGGAGATTTTCATCCTTGTCCTTGGATTCAATGGTATCAACGTCAATGACTATAGGTGGCTTTTCCGTCACATTGTTCTGCAAGGTCGCATTTTTCTGATCCTTGGGCTGTCGTCGTTTCACAGGAACATTATGCAATTCATTCAAGCCACCTTCCACGCGTGTTGTTCCACCCATTTCTGTTTTATCAATACTTCCTTTCTCACAAAAACTAAAAATAAAAAATTCTTTTTATTAGGAATCAACTTGATAGTTAACAACATTGTAAAATATTAAATATTATTAAATAGCACAAAATTCCGTGGATTACTATTACATTTCGTAAAATGACATTCTGATTCTTTTTATAGAAAAAATGGGTAAAAATTGACTGCGTAAATATTTATTTTGGATTGTATTCTAATGATTATTATTATAGTTTTTAGTCATTTTCTTCCTTTATAATTTTAACTAGAAGAGTGATATCTTAAATGGGAATGTACATGTAAAACACTTGGAATTTTCAATGAATTTCATTGAAAGTAATAATTAAGTTAATAACTTTGAGAAAAAGAATTAAAAATTTAAAAAGTACTTTCAACCTCTTGTAACCCTCGAGGTAATTGGAAATTATTATGGCTTCTAAAATAGTGTCTAGAGTGTTGTTAATCTAAGAATTTCAAACTTTGACGATAAAGCAACTTGGCCTAAGTGAATGTATGCGACAATTACCAAGCAAGGAACTATAAAGATTTCACAGGGAAGTTTAACGACCATTAAATGCGACGTTATCATGATGTTGTGATCAACACACCTCGTTAGTTTATACAATGTCAAGAGATAAATTTAAATATCTAATTAGAAAGTCAAAAATGCTAATACAAAATTTTATTTATTCATTCTTTAATGCTGACGATGACTAACAATCATTATTGATTTTTACACCACTGCAGTCTCTTCTGATACCTTTTTTAAGAATTAAGAATTTAAGAATTTAAGAATTTATTTTAAGAATAACCAAATTGAAACTGATCAGAATTCAAATTAAATGAATTGAAGTTTAATTAAATACTTTTTACAGTAATTTCCACATTACAATTTTCTTTATAAGAATTATTTATTTATGGGTTCTTCTTCTTTGTGAATTATTTTTGAATTACTTTTAATTTACGCTATTCATAATTTATTCTGTGATATTTTTTTTTTCTAGTTAGTCCTTAGGAGTGTCAGAAACATCCTAGGTTGATGACTGAGTCGAGTACAGAGAGTGTAGTTTTCGCATATCCTAAGGTAGTAAAGTGCTTGTGGTCCTGAAAATTTCTGGAGAGTTATTCAAGTAGTGTTGAAGCATCAGAAGCGCTAGGCAACTTTTTCGAGAAACTGGCAGAGAAACATAGACAGATAAAGAGAGAGAAAAAGATAGAAAGAGGAGTAAACACTCGATTAGCGTTGTAGAGAAAGAAATGTGTTGGAAAAAAGTAAGAAGAAAGAGATTCTGTCAGAACGAATTAAAGCGCACCAAGGTAAGTGTGAAAAGCTGATGTGAAAATAGCTTCTAATACTTCAGAAAAATTTATATTCTTTCATATCCTTGAAAAAAAAGCTTAGAATCTTTTTTACAAAAAATCTTGTTGACTATATTTTTCTAAATTTCAAAATCCAAAGAAGTGAAATGTTTTCCATTTTTTAAATTTATTTTTTATGAATAATGATTGAAGCTTGTTTTTATGGTAATAGTTTTTTCTAATCTACATTGTGCAATATGATGCATTTGGTGGAGTTTTTATTCAACTTCTACGAATCCTACGAAGAAAATATTTTTATGAGTCAAAAGTTCTACTTCGAGGAATCTACGCAGTATCTTTCAAAAATTAAATTCAATTTCAACAACTACTCCAAAAGAAACATTTTTCTTAATGAAAGCAACGGGTTTTGCGACCAAAGGACCTTACTTACAGCAATGTATCAATAACAATAAACAACAGAAGCAACAACCTTATCAAAGCACAGCTGGTGATTTCTCTATCGATACAAAGTGAAAAAACCCACGTGCAAAAAAATCAGCATCAATTCAGAAAGTCTATTTACACCTTTTAAGAAAAACTTGAAACCGACAATGTTAAATGGATTAAAATTACTTTAAAATTAATATTAGCTATTTTTACAATCAAATAAAAAATTACTTTCCACATGCAAGAATAAAATCAAATTCGTTGTTTCCAAATAAATATATTTGCATATAATAAACTTACAGTACTGTCTTGGAACGTGCCCTTTTTAAATGATTGTTTTTAGTAATATTTATAAATTAATAAAATTCAATTTACATCTTTTAGGGAATAAATTCTTACAGAATTAATGAAGTCTTTTCAACTTGAGCTTTTTGCAGAATTTGATGTCTTTCATCTATTGCAGTGGACAATTTTTAAATTAACCTTAATTTAAGAATATTATTAAACAAGCAATCACTCAAAAAGTAGACATCATGATGCTTTCGAGCAAGTTTAATTAAACAATAAAATAAATAATAAAGTCGGTTTCAAGCCATGATTTTTTACGTGTTTTTGGGGGAGTCTACGAAAAGCGTACGACGAATTCGTACATACTTTATGACGTCGGCGCCGGAAGGATTGGCGACTGGTTCTCCAGGATTTTCCTGAGAGGAAGCTTTCGGCAGGAGCTCGCTATCCGCTCGGGGATTCCCATTGAGGGTGTCGTCGATCAAAGCGGACTCAGCGACCACCGCCACACCCTCATTGCCGTACCTGAATCATCAGGGCATCACAGAAATTAGGAAAATTTTCAAGATCCTATTTTTTTAAAACCTAACATCAGGAATTTAACATATTTTCAGGATTTCATCCCTTTATTCAAAAACTAAGAAAATCGAGCAACGGAAAGCTATAATACAAAATAGGGTATTTTTAATTTAAAAAATGTTATTTAATATTTGGTTAAAGTTTATTTTATGAAGGTAATAAGTATGATAAATGGAAAATGGTTTCAGGCTTGTAATGTTAAACAAAATGTTAGCTTGACTAGAAAAATATTCTCTGAGTAGGGGCCAAAAATTCTTTGTTTTCAAAAGAAAATTTTAAAAATTATTTACAAAAATACAGAATTCAGAAGAAAATTTAAAAAATTATTTACAGAAATACAGAATTCAGAAGAAAATTTAAAAAATTATTTACAAAAATACAGAATTCATTTCTTCCTACAAAATTAATAAAAAAATATTCAAGGTATTTAAAAATATGGATCCTTTGATAAAATAAGCTGCCTGTACAAATCAACTTTAAAATTAATCAAATCTTTCTGTTGATTTATAAAAGCAAGGAGAATAAACCCCAAAAATTATTTTTAATTGAAAAAGAAACCTAAGGGTACTTTTGAAAAAATAGCTATTTGGATATTTGTGTTTTTTCCTTCGTCTCAAAGAAAATTCGCAATTTTCACTAAATTTCCATCTTCAACAGCTGATTTTATTCTTTAAAAGATTCTTTATAGTTGAAGGGTGTCACGGAAAAAGCATGAAAGTCCATCGGGACAAATTTTTCAGGAGAGCAAAAAAAAACTAAAAAATTGAGTTCTTAAAATAAAAACGAAAGTGAGAAAGTAAATTTGAGATTTGATGGAGCTCTATAGATCTTAATAAACAAAATTTTAAGTTAATACTTTTCGGGAAACATAGAGTCAAAAATCGACTACGGTTAAAACCGTGTAAGTCCATCGACATTTTTTTGTTTTCATTGTTTTTAAGGCTTCATTTCTAATAGCATAAAAACTAAAAGAAAATATTTAAAATATTTTATTATTTTTAAAAAATTAAAATATAATTAAAATCTTCAAATTTTTGAAACAATTTTTGTTTAAATAGATTGTTTAAAAATTCGAGATACGGAAAAACTAATAGCGCCATTCGATTCTTCAAAAAAAACAAATTATATAAAGTTTATGCTTTTCGCAAAATTTTTATGTACCCAATTGGTGAAGTAGTATAAATAAACAATTGTTGTTTATTTATGTATCACCACCAACTGAATGGGATAAAGAATTGTCCAATGTAATTGGACAATTTATGTAATTTATGTAATTATACTCTTTATGTAATTTTTTCCGCAGAATCGAATGGCGCTATTATTTTTTCCGTATCTCGCATTTGTAAACAGTTTGTTTAAACAAAAATTATTTAAACAATTTCAAAGTTAAAATTTTTTTCATCAAAATATGCGGTGGAATTTTAGAGAATTTTTAAGCCACTAAAATGTGCTTTGAAATAAATGGCACACTGTTATGCCACGACACCTTTAGTTCTATTTGACAGGATTTTATTAAAATTATTTTATTTAGGAATTATACTGTGAATGATCTTACAAATTAAACAGTATGCGAAATTACAAATTTTAATAAAAACATGCTAAATAAAACTGTAAAGGATCTTTTGAGGAATAAAATGACTGTTGAGAATTGAAGTCGAATGAAAATTACGAATTTTGTCTAAGATGAAGAAAAAAACCCGCAAATATTCGAATCACTACTTTTAAATTCTTTTAAATGAATTTTATGCAAAACGCTTCAGCTTCTCTTCTAGATATCGCTGGAATTAACAAAAAGCTCTTTTTCGTTGATTTTATAGTTCAATATAAAATTTGTTAATTTTGAGTTTGAATGTACATCCTTCAATAAAAAATGTAATAAAATTATTATAAAAATTAATATTATTATTATAAAATTATTGACAAATTCAGGAAATAAGTGGCAATAGAGTTATTAATTCATTCAGTTAAAAACAAGTTTGTTCTCTTATTTTGGTGTCCTTGATACAGTCATGGCTGTTATTTGCATAAATTTCTTTGTCTACTCTTCGCTGCTATTCACATAACATGGAAATTAACGCATTCTCTCTATGCCAGCACCATTTTAATTAACGATCAGGGAACTGAGCCAGACCTCTCTCTCTTCTCTATCCTTGGTCCTTCTTCTAGAACGCATTTACTACAGACTCGCTAACTATGTCGATGCAATTGAAGGATTAGCCAAGTGCTTGGCTGTGTAACGTTAGAAAGAGAGCACCAAGTTTGCAAGGAAGCAGAGAATGATCAAATACTCCAAAGAGAATTCTCTTATTGACAATATTCGCTTCGCGCTCGCTACGAAAAACCCGAGGGAAATTAAAAAAAGAAAACGCTTTCGGCTTTTTCTGACGCTTCCAAATATCTCTATTGTTTCACATCTTCCTTTTAACTTAAAAAAAAAACAGTTTAAAGAAGGGAGAAAAAAATTATAAAATTAATTCGATAAAAATTATCTTTAAAATCTCTATGATTTTAGAATTGCACTGTAATAGCAAATTATTTTTTAGTAATAGTTTCTCTCTAGATATTTGTCTTTTAGAGACAAAATGATCCAGAAAATTACCTACAACATTTCTACAACCAAAATGTTCCTGACTCAAGTTTGAAAATTTCGATGCTGTATTTAGAATTTTTCATAAGTTATTAAATAAGGAAAGAATGTGCACTTGTTGCACAATTATCACTTATAAATAAATATTCATCATGAGAATTAAAGCTTTTAACTTTAATACAATTTTAATAATAACATGAATGAAATTAATTAATTCAAACTTGAAAATACAAAAGGGTCCAAATGCGAATCACTATTATTTTTGCTCCAAATGTAAACTAAATTTTAGTGAAACATTTAGCCTAACAAATAAACTGAACATTTCACAAAAATTTAATTTATAATTGTATTTATTTACGGCAAAAGCAATGATATTCGTGTTTGAACCCATGATCCGGATTTTGTTCGTTTGCTCTAATGAGATATTTTATAATATTTGATTATTATTTCAATTTTATTTTGTATTAAATAACTTTTCACATTCCTTACAATTAGGTTTTTGCCAAGAAACTATAAATTAGAAATTCCTATAGAGAACAACAAAAAACCCGAGGGAAATTAAAAAAAGAAAACGCTTTCGGCTTTTTCCGACGCTTCCAAATATCTCTATTGTTTCACATCTTTCTTGTTAACTTAAACAAAACAGTTTAAAGAAGAGAGAAAAAAATTATAAAATTAATTCGATAAAAATTGTCTTTAAAATCTCTGTGATTTTATAATTGCACGTATTATTTCGCAAATTATTTTTTAGTAAGTTTCTCTCTAGATATTTGTATTTTAGAGAAAAAATGATCCAGATATAAATATAAAATAGATATAAATATATAAAAGATATAAATATAAATAATAATTGTGCAGTCATTAAAACCTACAACATTTCTACAACCAAAATGTTCCTGACTCAAGTTTGAAAATTTCGTTGCTGGATTTAGAATTTTTCAGAAGTAATTAAATAAGGAAAGAATGTGCACTTCTTGCACAATTATCACTTATAAATAAATATTCATCATGAGAATTGAAGCTTTTAACTTTAATACAATTTTAATAATAATATAAATGAATAATAAATAATAAATTATAAATAATAAATAAATAAATAATAAATTGTGCAGTCATTACAACCTAAAACATTTCTACAACCAAAATGTTCCTGACTCAAGTTTGAAAATTTCGATGCTGGATTTAGAATTTTTCAGAAGTAATTAAATAAGGAAAGAATGTGCACTTGTTGCACAATTATCACTTACAAATGAATATTCATCATGAGAATTGAAGCTTTTAACTTTAATACAATTTTAATAATAATATAAATGAAATTAATTAATTCAAACAAAAGGGTCCAAATGCGAATCACTATTATTTTTGCTCCAACTGTAAACTAAATTTTGGAGAAACATTTAGCCTAACAAATAAACTGAACATTTCACAAAAATTTAATTTATAATTGTACTTATTTACGGCAAAAGAAATAATATTCGCGTTTGAACCCATGATCCGGATTTTGTTCGTTTGCTCTAATGAGATATTTTATAATATTTTATTATTATTTTAATTTTATTTTGTATTAAATAACTTTTCACATTCCTTACAATTAGGTTCTTGCCAAGAAACTATAAATTAGAAATTCCCATAGAGAACAAGATGGTGCAGAAGCGCTACCTGCGGTAGGTATTATGTAGGTTACTAACCACATGAATGTGTTGGATAGTTGCCAAGCGGGAGTGAGAAGGGGGTGTAAAATGGAATATCAAAGAACTCGCAGAGAGATCGCGTTTACCCGATTTATTCTAATGACCTCTGTGGTTTCATGTGCTTATTATGACACCCAGAAAATAATAGAAATAAAAAATCCAATTGAAAAATTTTAATTTCCAAAATAAACATTTGATACAACAGAAGATATCCTTCAAAACCCATTTTTTAAAATTTTGCGACGATTTTTCTCATCTAAGATATTTATTTTCTTTTTTTGTTTCGAATATTTGATAAAGGTAAGACTAACAAAAAAGTAACGTTAGAAAATTTGACTGAGGAGGTAATATAAAGAATTCCTTTCATAAACTATGAATACATAACATAAATTCACCAATTAATATCAAAACTCGTAGAAAAAAAATCTGCTAAATTAAGCTAAATGTCCCAGAAATCGTGACCTTAGTTCCAGTAAACGTTTCGCCGGCAATCTTATTTTTTAAGCATTTATACTTGATTGTTATTGATTTTGATAACATATAGTGCTAAAGCTCGTTATTTTTTGTTACTAAATACGTTTTTAAAGATATTTTATAATTATTTCTTTAGGTTATGTGCCAATTGCACGATTACTGGGACCGGTATAATTACTGGGACATCTACCTTAACAGAAGTCATCTGTTAAAAAAGGAATTTTTTTCGGGCTGTGCGCTTTGGCTGGCTAAAACGAATAAAATGAATAAAACGAACAAAACGAATAATCGGTTAATCGGTTAAGAAACCAACGAAAGAAAAGAAGACTCCTTCAAATGAATAAAAAAGATCAACTTCACGTTTTGACAACTGCAACTCTGAAGTTAATTTTTTTAAGGGTATGTGACACATAATGATCTTACGAATTACCGACCGATTTTTATTTACATTCAGCGGGTTTATTAAGAGAGAAATGCAAATATAATGCTGAAATTTGAGAAAATAATAAACACCGTATCAAGGGATCGTTGTCTGGTGCGTTTCAATTTTTATTTTGAAGAAAAATTATTTCTGAAATTTTTTCTTTTTCAAAATAAAAACTGAACGCACCAGACATCGATGCCTAAATATATTCTTTATTATTTCCCAAAATTTCAGCATTATGTTTGCATTCCTCTCTTAATAAACCCGCTGAATGTAAATAAAAAATCGGTCCGTAATTCGTGACGTCATTATGTATCAAATACCCTTAATTCATTTGACGGAGTCTTTTTTTGTTTCGTTGATTTCTTAACCGATTAACTGATTATTCGTTTTGTTCATTTTTTTCGTTTTGTTCGTTTTATTTATTTCATTCGTTTTATCCGGCCAAAGCGCACAGCCCTAATTTTCTCTTTTAAAATAGATTTTTTTTGTTATATTTACAGAAGTTTCTGCTAAGCCTACAGATTTTACACGCTTTTCTATAAAGTGAACAGCAGCAACTGTTTCCACGGATTTCTAATTTTTCTGAAAATCTGTTTGGCTAACAGATATTTCTAATGATTTTACAGCAAAGCATGTAACCACGACATGTAACTACTTCTGTTATAATGTAACCGATTTTTTTCTCCGTGAATACACTTTATTACGTTGTAGACAACGTTGAATTCAATCCAAGAATTCGAAGTTTTCAGTATTTTAGTTTTCAATAATCAAAAACATTTCTGTTAAACTTGCAGGAACATCTGTTAAATTTACTATCTGTCTACAAGTTTAACAGCAATTTCTGTACATTTATAGAAAAAATCTGCTGTCCCTATTTCAACAGATGACTTCTGTTAATTCCAGAGACATTTTTCTCCGTGTACGTTGTATCGAAATTTCGAGAGTTAATATTTTTCAATGAAAAATTACATATGAAAAATTTGCATCCCTCTAACTCTCCCAAAAAAGTTAAATAGTGAATATTTTCAAGAAATTTGTTAAGAGTATACTGTAAAAAATTTTTCGAAAATTTTTCCGAAAAAAGTTTGCCAGCTTATAACCCGAACATTTTGAAATTTTTCTAATGCATTTGGAAATAATTCCGAATTGTAGTTGGAGATTTATTTTTACAATCTCCTAAGCTTTACGAAATATTTCCTCACTTTTCGGAAATTAACCAATATATTCGGAAAATTTTCCAATATTCTCAGAGAAATTATCCATTTTGCTCGGAAAAACGTATATCCGACCTTTTTTGTAAAAATTTCATACTATTTAGTCTTAAAAATTTCCAAAATTTTTTACAGTGTAGGGATGATTACAGTAGAACGAAAAGTTCTAGGCACACTGAAAAAAATGGTTTAGCTGTCCCAGCTAGACGTTTAACTGGATTTCGTCTTCTAAGAAAATATAGCTGTGTTACCTAAATTTCTAGCTGAGTTACCTGAATATCTAGATGTTTTAGCTAAATTTTGCTATCTAGAAATTATCTAGGTAAATTAGCTAGATAATTTCTAGGTGGAAAAGTGGAAAAGGTGGAAAAGTGGAAGAGGTGGAAAAGTGGAAAAGGTGAAAAACAGCTAGATATTTAGGCAACTCAGCTAGAAATTTAGGTAACACAGCTATATTTTCTTAGAAGACCAAATCCAGCTAAACGTCTAGCTGAGTCAGCTAAACCATTTTTTTCAGTGCATAAAAAACGTTAGGGAATCTATATCAAGCAACTTTACCCCATAGGTGTAAAGTGAGTCACGAAATAATTCAAGATAATATCATATGCATCGATCATTGGGAGCGTCAACGACCCGGAAGTGACGTTTTTCATTGCTATAGACAAATGAAAGTAGCGGCCTATTGTAGGTACTATATATGTATATTATACATGTATTATATATATATATATATATATATATAT
>JBAGKK010514244.1:0-13739 GCA_037177015.1 Euceroptres primus
GTACATCTTTGTAGCCCTATTATTGGTTCTTTGAACTGTTGGGCTTTCTTATTTTTCAAATAAATAAATAAATAAATCCGACTATCTCTTTCAATCTTCTCTTCTCTATCCCATCCTCTCCCTTGACTATCCATCTCCATCTTTTTCTATATCCTGGTAAATATAATGAGTAGCCTACCTCTTTCAATCTCCTCTTTCCTATCTCAGTCTATCTCTTCACTATTCAACTCCATCTTTTTCTACTCCTGGTAAATATAACGAATAGTCTATCTCTTTCAATCACTTCTTTTCTATCCCAGACTATCCCTCAACTATCCACTTCTATCTTTTTCTGCCTCCTTTAAAATATATTGAATAGCCTATCTCTTTCAATCGCCTCTTTTCTATCCCAGCCTATCCCTTGACTATTCAGATCTATCTTTTTTTATCTCCTTATAAATATAACTAATAGCCTACCTCTTTCAATCTCCTCTTTTCTATCCCAGTCTATGTCTCGACTATTTAGGTCAATATTTTTTTATTGCTTTCTTAATATAATGAATCAATCCAAAGAGTTAAATACTCAGGAATTCTTTGAGAACTTTTTTTTTCATCAAAGCAAATTCGAAAAAGAGTTATAACCGACGCCTTGGTGGTGAAATTAGTTTTGGTGTAAAAAGTTTTGGGATTAATGGTTCGCATTTAGGTTTTCGGCCAATTAAATTTGCCATAGACCAACAAAATAACGTATTAGAAATGAACCCTAGGGGAGAGCCGGGCATAATGGGCCGGACAGGCACAATGGGACATTAATGTGAAATTCAATTACAAATTGAGTTAGAGTAATTGCCAATTGAATTAGAGTGTTACGAGAGCAACAATTATTACTCCAGTACAGTTGAACCTCTCAATACCTCGGTTTTCTTCCAAGAAAAATCCAGATATTGCGCGACAGCCCGGTATTGCGAAATAGAGGCCGTCTCTCTCACGTATACAAGAAAGAAAAAGAAGAAAGATGATTTTGAGCGTTTCGGAACGCGTACGTTTATTTTCGTGCGGGACGGCACCAGATATCCCGTGACACTTTCGCAATACCGGGCACCCGATACTGAGAGGTTGCACTGTAAATATATTCCATCACTTGTCTTGCGAATTGAACCACTTGCAATTGCATTTAGCATTAATTTCCCGTTATGTGCCTCCTCGGCCTATTATGCCCGTCTCTTCCCTATGCAAAACATTAATTCGATGATTAATTCAAAACAGTGCTTCGTAAGAAGGTACCGTAATATCTTATTTTTGAAAATTTGTCCAATGGCCGCTTTTATCCTTGACAAAGAGATAAAAAAACATATATTTGGATAGAAAAGGGATAGAGAAGTAAGAATTGAAAGAGATGGAAGTAGAAGTATACAAAAAGATTCAAAAAGATAGACGTGGGTAGGCGGGAGATAGAATGATAGAGAACGGTGGATTGAAAGAGATAGGTGTGAAGCGTGAATCGGGATTGACAATAAATAAAAAAAGATGGATGTGGATAAGAAAAGGATAGGTAGAGATAGAGAAGTGAGGATTGAAGGAGATAGGAGTAGAAGTAATGAGTGATATTCAGATTTAGTACAGATCTCCCAGCGTCCTCCGTTAGCTGAGTCAGCTAAGCGGTCAGCTATAAACTCGGTGCGTGCGCGTGGTTAGGGTTCTCTTTTTCGTACTTGCGGATTTTTCAGTGTCATATGTGTTAGCAATAATGTTACAACATTATGTATGTGTATTTATAAAATAATTAGGTATGTTTAAAATATGAAAATTGATAGTTAGTTTAAAATTAAGAGATAAAAAGGGATTCACATTTTTGTAGGAATATACACATCAAGAGATAGAAAGGGATAGATGTTACCGGACACAGGAATAGACAGAGGGATAGGAAGAGATAGAGACGGACGAATAAGAAGAGATGCAGACTGAGGGATTGGAAGAGATACAGACTAAGCCATAAAAAGAGATACTGCTTTTGGGATGCAAATCGGGTACTTGGAATAAATAGAAAAGTTCAATCTCTTTCTATCCTTCTATTTATCTCTTTACTTCCAACAGGGAACACTACATGCAATGAAAAATATTTACAATATATTCATACCCTAATTTTACTATCGTGGTAGCAGAAGGCAAAGAACAAACCAGTGAGAATCGTGGAGGTTGTCCATCATTCCTTACTCAGGCATACTGACTTTTTTTTGTTGCACATGAATCATGGAGGTTTACTGTCATTCATCATTCAGATATACTGACTGTCATTTGTTGTACACGAATTTTACAGATTCTCTGACATACATCACTCAGACATACTGAATTTCTTTTGTTTCACATGAATCGTAAAGGTTCTCTGTCATTCATCACTCAGATATACTGTCTTTCTTTTGTTTCACATGAATCGTGGAGGTTCTCTGTCATTCATCACTCAGACACTGCCTTTCTTTTGTTGCACATGAATCGTATAAGTCCCAAAAAATATATGAAATAAAAGAAAGTCAGTATATCTGAATGATGAATGACAGTAAATCTTCATGATTCATGTGCAACAAAAAAAAGTTAGTATGCCGGAGTGATGAATGATCGAAAACCTAAAGCTCCATAACTATCACTGGTTTGTTATTTGTCTTCTGGTACCACGATAGTAAAAATAGGGTATAAATATATTGTAAATAAATTCATTGCATGTAGTGTCAAGGTGATGTAAACATATTGTGAATATTCTTTGTTCCAAACTGCCAACAAAAAAACAGTTCACATGTCAGTTTATGCTGCAAAGAGAGCACAATGAAGAATCTCTACAATATGAGATTTACGGAAATTGAATTTAATGGCATTGTATTGAATAAAATTTCATGAAAATGTTTGCATTTCTCGAACATTTAGACGGCAGCCATATTGGGTCCGCCATCTTGGATTTCAAAATTTTGACTTCAAATTCGAAATCAGCATCCTCAAAGACCATCGAGTACTAATTTTCATTGAAATCAGACTACTTTTTACAATTGCGGTCCGCCATATTGGATCCGCTACTCTAAATTTTGCAATTTTGACTTCAGATTCGAAATCGGCATCCTCAAAAACCTCTTTTCACCAATTTTCATAAAAAGCGGACTATTTTTCACAATTTTTCACATTTTGAATTTTTAACATTTAGTTTTGGATTCGAAATCGGCACCCTCAAAACCCCCCTAGTCCTAATTTTCGTGGAAATCAGACTATTTTTTACGATATTGGTCCACCAACTTGGATTTCAAAATTTTGAGATTTTAACTTCAAATTTGAATTCAGTACCCTCAAAAACCCCCAAGAATTAATTTTCATTGAAGTTAGACTACTTTTTTCAATTTTTGTTGGCCATATTGGATCCGACATTTTTAATTTTTTGACATCAGGTTCGAAATCAGTGACCCCAGAATACCAATCATTATTTATATCATACGACTCTTTAGAGTTCTAAGCATCAACTTCAATTGTTGCAAATATAAGTACTGAAATATTTTTTACATGTTTTTCATATTTTCATGAAAAATGAAACCTCAAAAATGACTTTTATATTTTTTTAACTTACTAGAAGAGTTGCACTACAGCTTAAAAAAAATTTAAAGATATATTAATTTTCTCAAAAGTTATGAATGTTTTAACAAATTTATGGTACAGCGTATGTACCATGGGCCGTGAAATGTTAATATGGTTAATTTCCATTGTATTTTGATGGCTTCCGTTAATTCCCATAGAATTCTGTTAAATTGTGTTGAATACATTTAATTTCCGTTGAATTCGGTGCTTTATTTTCTTTAAAAATTTTAGGCGACTTTTTTTTTTGTATTTTTATGCGATTTTTTAAAAGAAGTATAGTTAAGAGGCCTGAATTCTGTATCTACGGGTTTTGACAATTCCAAACATCTAAAATGTTCCTTTACTAATTAATTATTTTTGTCTCCTTTTAGTATTTCAAAATATCCATTGGAATCTAAAATTTAAAATAAGAATCTGCACACCTCTAACATACTAAAAATAATATCGATTAGAATAAAGTTGCAAGCAGAGCCTGGAAAAAGAAAGGAATTTTAAAAAAGTTCACGAAAAATCTAGAAAACACTTTTTAGTTTAAACATTTTGTCGGAAAAAGCATGATATTCGAGAATAATTGCCACGAACGATTTTTTTGCATGGATCGCTTCATTTGGTGGTCCTTATTGACCGAATCCATTTGATGAAATAATGCACAGTCGTTTATCAATTGCTTTAGTAAGTATTTAGATAATCTACTAAAGATTAGTAGATTATCTCCTGGAATTCCAGGAGATAAGAATTCCAGGACTATGAGTGAAATTCAAGGATTTTTCCACGTCGAGTGGTAGTTGATCTTTTGTCCTTCGTTACTGCACGGGAAATAGAGACAAAAGACTGTAGTAGTCGCTTAACCGACCAATTTTCGTCTTGGACACGCTTCTACATTTTTTATGATACTTCGAGAACTATTGAACATTTTCTTATGTTCTTGGTCTCATTTTAAAGAGAAAGTTCCATGGTTTACTCTGTATGACTTACACATTTTTTTCCTCACTGTCCTGAAAGTTGCCGCGAGTCAAAGATGAGGAAGAAAATTCACAAAAAAGTGGAGTGAGTTGAAATCCTGCGCTAAGTCTGCACAAGTTCTGCGCCCCTGAATTTTGTATTATTACTCGCTTTAATTTTCTCTAAAGCGATCAAATAAGTTACAGGATGAATATATACCTTATGACAATCCCAAACAACAAATCACAAAATAAAAGGAATTGTAAGTACGGAAACTTTCCAACAGCAAAAAAATGAACCACTTTTAGAACAAAAAATCGCTTAAAGAATGCTAATTGTTTTTATCTTTTGCTACCAAGTTTAAAAAATGCTCTTTTATTTTGTGATGTTGGTTGCGCCATCAGAGGACATATTTTAAACTTGGTTCCAAAAGGTATCACTTTTTTTGCAAGGGTGGCCATAAGTCTTTGGAACTTGTTCAGGAGAATAAATGTTTTTACGTTGATTATAACTGATTTCACCACTTTAGAGCAAATTAGAGCGCGAGTAATAATACAAAATTCAGAAGCGCAGACTTAGCGCAGGATTTCAACTTCAGGATTATCCTCATATTTCTAACATGCTTTCTGGGTCCACATTTATCGAAAACATTTCGTATAGGGCTAAATCGACGCGGAATTTAATAAGCTTTTCAACGACTTTTTAAAATCTGCGTACCTTCATTTTTTGCAGAGTTAGTCACAAAAACAAACCGGCGAGTTTTCAATAGGTTTTTTTTTTATGTGGTCTCGTAATTTCCGACGGTACTGTACTTGGAATTAGTGGAATTGGTTGAACACAAAAATTTGAAGTTGTTAACTCCTTAGAGGAAGCTTTGTAAAAATGAAAATTTTCGAATTTTTTGTTTTCCCTTATTTATTATGAAAATAAATATAATTACAAACTTTTATGAAGATACTGTACAAATAATGTTGCTATTTGACTTGGATCGATCTGTTGCATTTTACTGTAGGTTAAAAATTGTCTTCTTAACCTCGTCAGTTGAGACGCGTTGCCGGAAGTATTGAGAGTTAAACCGTATTTTGGTATTTTGACGTCGTTTTCAATTCCCATTTGTTTGGCCGTCAATATTTCCTAAAACATTGGTTCTTCAATAGTTATTTCTTTTTTATATAATTGCTTTTTTTGTTTTATCATTATTTGCAACTCACATTTAAGATTTCTTGCGTTATTCTATCCATATCGTATAAATAATTTGCAGATGACAAAGGGGGCTGTAAATATAAATTACATCATACAATTATAACAGATCCTTTTCATTTAATTTCCTATCACTTATTCCTGCGAATTTATATATTTAACTTACACATTGCGTGCTCATATTTGGCTTCGGCGCTTTGACATGGAACAGCCCGTTATAAATATCTTCGAATTTTAATTCATCTTCCGGCAAAACTGCAAACAATGGAGAATCCCATCGATTGCTGTTCTCTGGGGTTTCGTATCTTTTTTTAAAATCATATTTTCAGTTTTAAATATTTGCATCAGTGGAAGAAAACACATTAAATTAGTATCTATTAAAAATTATGATAAATACGAAAAGAAAGAGTAAAATAATAAATACTATTGTACAGAGAAAACCTGGATTAAGCAAAATTTCTTAAAAAAAAAATAATGTTAATAAGAAAAAATTACCTCATGACAAGAGCTTCAAATATTTCTCTTGAATATTGTTCGGACACTGGTCTTTTTTCATTCCAAAGCCAGGCGTGTTCAACTGGTAAAACGCACTGAACTGTGCATTGAGGTGTTTTATAAAGTTTGCTCATGCAGTAGATTTCGTAGCGACACCCTTTTATGTAATTGCTGCCATCAATTATCAAAACATCTTGTGTGTTTAGAAGCCGCTGAGTACTTGATTTTATGTCCGCTCGAACACTTTTCTCCTTTTTGGAATCTGAAGATGCACCAAAACTAAGTTTTCATTTATAATTCGATGCAACTATACATATTTCTAGAATTTTTTGTATATTATTGTTACATTTATCAGTAATGAAAATTTTTAACCCAAAGAATTTCTGGATCGATTTAAAAAACACTTAAGACCAGTATTATTTTAGCAACATCATTCATGAGGATGATTGCCATTTTAAGTCCCAGTCAATTTCACATTTCCTTTAATTAATAAATTATTTCTAAAAATATCCTATTAAAGAATATTCGAGCCATCTTCTCTAAGAGAGGAGATGGCTCGAATATGGAATAGGCGGATTTCTGCTAAAGCGTAATGTATTGGTAATAAGCGGAACTAAATACTCTTAGGGGGAGTAGAAAATAGTGTCAATTTAGTGCCTTTATGTGCCTCTCATAAAACGTGAGAGAAGAAAATGTAAAACTGCATATCTTGAGTTTATTTCAGTAACGTCTTTAAGATCTATTTATTATGCAGTAAATAAATCTTGCTTAATAAATTCTGCATGTAGTAGTAGAGTAAGGTTAAGGGAATAGTATTTATTATACGGGAAATAAGAAGACGCTTCTGTTTAGAGTCTTATTCGATAGGTGTGAACATTGTGTAGATAGAGGCTTAAATATGAAATACCAAGGGTGGCTTGAGTATGGAATACCTTGACCCATTTCTGACGTTATTGCGACCTTTCTCTTAACTAAGAACGATGATTTTGTGCCTTTGGGATCTAGGATATTGATTATGATGTTAAATCAACTTTTTTCTCGGTTGTATCCGAGTTCTTTTTAATTTAATTAGTTGTTAACTTTAAATGCTCCAGGATATTCCACGTTATTTAAATAATTTTTTCAAATATACAAATATCTGTGAAAAAATAAACGCTTTCGATTGTGCTGGGGACGAACCCAGGACCTCTCGATTGCTGGTCGAGTGCTCTACCACTGAGAAGGAATGTTTTTTATGTGTCCGCCTCCGATTTTTTTATCCTTTAAATATGTGATAGAGCATCAAAAAATAAGAGACACGTGTTTTTCCTTATCAGCCCAAAATGAGTTTTAAGGGGCAGTAATTATGTGTACGTCAAAACACGTTTGACGTACGTATCTACCCCATAGTCAAAAATGTAGTTTAAATTTGAAAATATTGTATGTTTAATGAAGAATCAATTTACTCCTATTAAAAAGTACAATAAAAAAATCGGTAAAATTACCCTCAGTCGTATCTACCCCTAATCAAAAATGTAGCTCAAATTTGAAAATATTTTATGTTTAATGAAAAATTAATTAACTCTTATTAAAAAACACAGTAAAAAAAGTTTTGTAGCCGCATGATATGAATACACCCTTATCAGGGGGTAAACAACCTTTAAATGAATAGTTATTAAATTAACACGTATTGAACTACAAGTTTCGCCTTTTGATGCATAAAACTTTTAAGTTAATTAAAAGTAGTAAGACCTAAAACTTCATACAAGAATTAAAGAGTTTATAAAAGTAAAGCTATTTTTGTGATTGTTACATTCACTGTTGAGTTTACATTATTTACTAATGCTGCCTAAACTGTTAGCCATTTTCTGTTTGAGAAGTGATGGTAACATAAAAGAATTCAGTAAATCCCCAATGCTGTAATCCGTTTATTTTTAACGAATTGGTGTGTTACAGGGGCACTATTTACTACATTGTATTTGTACATACTACATTATTTACTATATTGTACAAATAATTTTTAACTGGTTCTACATTACAATGTAAGGATATATTAAGGCTCATATTTATTGAAGTAGTGATATTCGTGGAAAAAATGTTACAAACAAAAAGGCTTTTTGCACCATGAGCATCTGACTATTTGTATATTTTATTTGTGTATTCTCGCCAAAAGCGAAGTTGACGGGATTTTTGAAGCCTCCTAACCTATTTTCTACGTACCCACTTTTAAACCAGGAATACTGAAAAAGATTTGTATACCGAGGAGAAGATAACTGATGAGTCAGGGATTGAAGTTTAGTAATATTATTTCGTAAATGGAGATTAATATCGTCTTCGTGTAACAATAGAACATCAGACAGGCGTCTAACATAATTTTTCCAAACTCGAAATCTATAAACATCTAGTGGTTATATTTTTGAAGTTGTACCTTTTGGTATTGACTTGACTAAAGCATCTTTGCCTTCAGATTTCTGTTCATGTACGCTTCTCTCGCAGTGTCCACTTCACGAATCCAACAGGAGCACACTTTTTTCTTTAGTTTTGGGATAAAAGACTTTTCGCAGCCATGTATTAAAGTGATCTACATTAACAAACTGACATACTTTCATTAAGAAAAATTTCCACAAATATGTAATTAATTACTGTGAATAGTATTGCAAGATCCGTCAGATCTTGCAACTGACCGGCAACCGTTTACCCAACGATGTCTGTAAATATCCAACGTTGTAAAGAACGAAATTCTTTTGCTGAAGGAAGTTGAAGTTCGTCTCACATACATTCTGAACAATGCAGAAAGCGTTCTAAATTTGAATCGAACTATCCATAAATTAAATATAAATAATATTAAAATGTTTAAAATTAATTGAAGCACATACAGTTGCAAATACACAGCTTGTTTTCCTTGAATTTTAATTTATTATTCATAAAATTTGCAACAAAGAAAATATAGTTATTCCAAATATTTAAATTCAAAATGATTGTAGGGTCCTCCGAAGTAACGAAAATAGAGCTTTTTTATCTTAGCTGCTTCTTCCATCTTCTCAAACGTATCCTCACAGTTAGCATCCTAGAAAATTTTTATGATTCTAGTGGGTATGAAGACTGCAAATTGGTTCTCCAACTCAGCGAATATTGGAAACGGCGTACTTCTTTTTTGGAGTAAGGTTAGAGAGCGGTTTCGTGGGCATGACCCCATCCATACGCTCGTTAATCATTTTGAGATCCATTTTCTCTAAAGGCATTTCTTTTTACTTTACACTAGAAGTTTCACTTTCACTAGAAATTTCACTTTCACCAAATGACTAGCTTTGCACTATGTTCAGTGATAAACTGAAGCCGTCGAAACTTTTAAAGGTCACTAGCCCCACTCTACCTGCATTCTTGAAAAATCGATCGTAGTTCCTATAAGGTTCGTTGTAGGCAGCGGGGCTCTTGTATGCATCAAATTTCTAGAACCATCGATATTAGATATGTGATCTCTACCTAAATTCCAGAAAGATCAATTGATTGATTGAAGTTTCTAGAAGGATCAAGGTTCCTTCTCTTCATCATACTTTTAGAAGCATCGATATTGGAAGTGATCTTTACCTAAATTCTAGATAATTCGACGCAGGGAATCTCGAAAGCAATAGCCCCTTTTAAAAACTTCGATATTTCTAGAATTTAGGTAAAGATAACTTCCAATATCGATGCTTCTAGAAAGATCGATTAATTGAAGTTTCTAGAAGGATCCAGGTTCTCTTCATCCACGGTCGTATTTATGTTTCCTATGCCGAATCTTCTAGCATCAATGGATCCAGATGGTTCTTCCGAGCAAAATCGTTAGCGTTTAATATCAATGTTATTCTAAATAGTATTTATCAGGGTTAATTGAATAAAACAATATATTTTCATATAATTTGCTTTTCTTATTTATTAAAAAAAAACCTTATAATTAGTTAGTACAAGCGTAGACTGAATATAAATTTAACATTAGTTCATAGTCTAATCGTTCATTCATCGTTGGTTTAACGTCGATTCAACGTTGGCTTAACATCGATTCAACGTTGGCTTAACGTCGATTCAACGCTGGCTTAATGTCGATTCAACGTTGGTTTAACATTAATTCGTCGTTGGTTCAACATCGAATAAACATTGCTTCAACGTTGATTAAACATTGCTTCAACGTTGATTAAACATTGCTTCAACGTTGATTCAACATTGCTTCAACGTTGATTTAACATTGCTTCAACGTTGATTCAACATTACTTTAACATTGATTCAACATTGCACAGAATTGATTACATGTCAGATTTATCGATCCAGCTGTTGGGTGAGCTGTCAAAACCTAAACACTTTACAAAGAATTGGTTGCCATGTTTCTTGATCACCTTTTCTACGAGGTATACGTCTGGATGTTTAGCTTTGAGAAGTTCATATTCATACAATCCACCAGCGATGGATTGATCTTGGTAGTCCTTGAGCTTATAAATCACTGGATTTGTGGGCATGGCACGATCCACAGTGAATATCTCTGTCGTCCAATTAAGTGTATATCCTTTTTCAAAAACGTGCTTGTATTTGCTTACTCGAACTCTGTCACCAACTTTGAACTTTGGCCTTCTATTGAGTATTTTGCGTTGCTTACTTAAGCGCTGTATGAGTTCCTCTTCATCTTCAGCGGTCACGTCTTTCGGCTTCATACCTATCGTTCGATGTTTAGTGTCGTTGTATTTGGAGACGAGAGCAGGTAAGATGTCTGTCCATTTGAAGTTGCCTTTCAAGCTGAATTGTGGCTACGTCGTGTTCTTGAGCGTGCGACTGAACCGTTCACTGATTGATGCCTTTAGATTACTGTGCGTTGAGTAAAGATTTATACCATAACGTTGTATAAGATTCTTAAAGTTTGAGTTGTAAAACTCTTTGCCTTTGTCAGTATGTGAGTTCCTAGGCACTCTACCTAGCACAAGTATAGATTCCATTGCAGCTGTAACATCAGGTTCACTCTTGCTTTTAACGGGAATAGCCCAGGCATATTTGGAAAAGATGCCTATAATTGTAAGTACTTGAAGCCATTATTGTCTCGAGAATAGGGTAGCATTTCAACCAAGTCCGCCTGTCAAGTCTCATCTATACCACGCATTTGCACGTGACGACGTAGATAATTTTTTCCAGCTGGTTTATGCAGTTCTGTGACTACTGCTAATTTTTTTGGTCCATTTTCCAGTTTATTTAACCGAGCGTCCAACTCAACAATGAGATCGTAATGGCCGTCGGAGGTGATCTTGAATCCAACACCAGGCGGCCCACGGCTTGTTGCAGCAGCAGTTCGATCCAGGTGACATCCAAACACGTCGATACTCATCGTGATTCTGACGATATTGTTATGAGTACGCTCCTAATATATGATTCCAGCTTCTCGCAGTTCCTCAATTATGGATATAATTTTATTGTTGTGACTTGGGTTACCTGCTGCCTGAGACGCTAGGAGTAGACGAAGACGATCGTCTGCGTGATACTGTAAACAGTTTCGCAATAAAGCTTTTGTACTTTTTATTGTTGCTGGTGCGAATGGATTCACTAGGACTGTACCGCTTCTTGTGTGCATTTGTAGCAATCAAAATTTCCTTATAATTGTTTCGATCGTCAGTGTTTATCTGGGATTCTTCTGGATTCTGTCTAAACAACAGTTCAAGCAATCCGATAGTTTTTCGATATTGTTTGTCACCAGCCTGGATGTATTGACCCTCAAAACTGATGAGTGTGTCATCAATCATGCGAGTGCCATTACTGAGTTTGCGCAAATCATAAACCATGTCCAAGTACTGTTTTCTATTGTAATCTAGCAGCTTCAGAAATTTATTTGTTAAATAGTCATAATTTTCAGCAGGCTCAGTTGCGGTATCTTCAAACATAGTTGTATCTTGTTCTTTTTCACCATCAGCAGCCATAAAGGAAGTCATCTTCCATCTTCTCCTCTTTGTCATCTTTTTTTAATAGTTAATTCTGCTTAACTTCGCTCTTGATTGGTTGATTCGTCATGTCAACTAGTTCTTGCAATGGCATGACGATTGGCTTAAACTTTTCACTCATTATCTTTTCAGTGGCTTCGTTAGCCATTTTGAGCATTCGATGTTTAAGTCGGATCGCCTCACTAACTTTTGCGATTTGACGGAGCACCTTCTTCTCTTTGTGAAACTTTAACATGTTGCTGCACTGATATCTTAATCTATACTGGCAAAATTCCTACAAACTAACTTGTTTTCATAGAGTAACCAAGAAATCAAATCCTTTCCTGCATATGTCCTCATTCAGATTACTATCTTTGTCTATTACAACAAATCCATATTAGTCAGTATTCCAACATGTTGAGCACAAGTCTCGGAATTAAGAATAAGTCATGTCGGCACTGACATGATCGTCATACACATGTCTGAGATTTCTTTCATCCTGTCTGAATAGTACTAACAGGTTAACATTATCTCTCAGGAGATGTTTGGGAATTCGGGCGCAGATTTGACACAAGTAAAAACAGTCAACATGTGCGTGTCTACCCATGCAGAAGAAGGCTCTAATGTTGTCAAGTTTCTCACATGCAACATCATCAAATATAATGATGGAATTTGGTTGAGCTTCACTCGGTGTTACGGCTTCCTCATGCTCACTAAATGGAAAATAGTCAACGCCATCTATTTCGTTCAACACCTTTTCCAAGAATGTGTACTTTGGCTGTTTGAGTGATTTTGAGTAGACGTAGACGTTGTCACATCTCAGTCCATTTGGGTGTAGAATTAGGGCAAGTAAGGCGTTGGTCTTGCCGCAATTGGACGAACCACAAAACCCTGCACGAATGCTGTCTAGTAGTAGACTGCCATGACGCTTCACCCTTTTCTTTTGTTGTTGAACAAGGACGTCAAAGTTGGCAAACGGTAGTTTAACGGGTTGTGTCCTGAAACGTATCTTGATTTCAATTGTCGTTGAAGCTATAAACACAACGCTTATACAGCTTTTAGGTCAGTTGCGTGCTGACTTCCGTACTGGAAGAAATGATTGTGCACAATACTACAGCTAATACGAATAAAGTATCACGCCGCGCCGTCGCGTCGCACAGTAGGGCTAAAAAGGTGTCTCTGGACAAATCAGGCTACAGGCCACAATTTTAATCGAATTCTAATGTTTTTTTTTTTATCAAAGCTAATAAAATTCCCCATAGATCTGTCGAGGCAGATTTTTGAAAGACTTCTCAAAATTTTTTATATAAGAAAAAAATAGAAGAAAATTTTTGTTTGACAGCACCATTTAGTGAAAAAAATTGTTATTGACGCTCTAATAACTACAAGGTGCGTTCCAAAATAAACGAGACTTTTGTCATAAAAATTTTTTTGGTGGCACCATCTGTGAACGAGGTAGTGCGTTGGAAAGTTATATGCCTCCCTTACTTCCAGTGACAGTTTGATGGCATTCGATTCAGTGGAAGCAAAGTTATTGCGTCTAAAGTGTCAGTATGTTTGTGTCATCGGTACAAAAATGAGTTTCGAACAAAGAGCTAATATCAA